>JACXGJ010000118.1:76736-176664 GCA_016801105.1 Esox niger | reverse complement strand
CCCATACACCGACACACAAACCCATACACCGACACACAAACATATACACCGACACACAAGCCCATACACCGACACACACACATATACACCGACACACAAACCCATACACCGACACACAAACATATACATAGACACACAAGCCCATACACCGACACACAAACATATACACCGACACACAAGCCTATACAGACACACAAACCCATACACCGACACACAAACATATACACAGACAGACAAGCCTACACAGACACACAAGCCTATACAGACACACAAACCAATACAGACACACAAACCTAAATCCAGACCCAGAAACACATACACAGAAACAAAATCATACGCAGACACACAAACCCACACGGACACCAACCCATACACAGACATGCAAACACAGACACACACAACCACAGACACACAAACCCTGATACACAGGCAATCTTGTTTACTTGTTCTAAACCCTGGTGCACTTTGTATACGCTCTTTTGACGTATTTTTTGTTGTTGTGGTAATTGGCCTTTCAAAGAAGGCTCTGACAGCTTGGGGAAGCTGGGGCCTTTGTGTAATAGGGGCTCTTATTTAAAGAGCAGGTCTATTCTATACATAGAGCCTCCCAGCACCACGATCAGGGATCTGTCCCCAAAAAATATTTCTTTATTTCTAGACTAATCTAGACAAACATCTCATAATCAGGTTTAACCTCAGTTCTGACAGATGCTTTTAAGCATGGTCTTGTTGACATGTATGCAGAAACATGCTCATAGGTAGCTTGCTCACGCTCTCACACACAAACCCATACACCGACACACAAACATATACACAGACACATAAACCCTGAAAACATTTTACCTAACATTTTAATCTTATATATTTTCATAACATGTACTACACATTTTAACAAATAATATATTAATTGTACATCACTTATATACATTTAGTTGTGTTTTTTGGCTTTATGTTAATGTAAATACAAAATTTGAATGAACCTTTGGATGATAACAAATGATTTCCATGTTGTTGTATTTCCACACTCCAAGCTGTGCAGCTGTATTTTTAATGACCTCAATATTAGAGTATACTGGGTTACTGGATCACTGCCCTCTTCATAACCATTAATAATATCACAGCCTATTGGTCTCAGAGTGCTAGTTAAATCCGTCATTACATCCCTATTTTCTCTATTTTCAACACACAAAATAACTTTTTGCTACAGAATAACCATTTGATATCATTTCACAGTTTTTGTCACTATTAAATACTACTTTTGTTTCTTTGGTCCCAATGAGTTTGAACGTTTAGTTGACGAAGAATGTCTGCTCCTCAGGTCAAAATGTTAATAAAATATTTTACCAATGTTGTATTCATGATTGAGACTTGATATATATGGAACACTGCCAGTAGGTCTAGTAAGCTCTCCCGGTGTTTGAAAGTAGGATCTCCCACGCAACGCACATTCACTAGGAGGTCAGGTCCTGAGACAATTACTTGTAATTAACCCAGCAATTACCGTTTATCTTCGTCGCGGTGCGGACTGTCTTGATAGTATATCATAGGCAGCTAAAAAGATAACCTACACCGTACTCTGAAAATGCGTCGTTTCCTGTAATAACCTTGATCTAATATGTTTTGTTATGAAGGCTCCGCTAAAACATGGTAAAGAGATGTACGACTCTTTAAAACAGAAAAAAATCAAAAGAGACAGACAAACAAGTGGTTACAAAAAAAAGTAGGTGTTTCTTATTGATTTAAGATAGCACATCTAGACTTCTGTACCTATGACCAACGTTACTGGGATGTTGGAGTGTGAACTGAATTAAGATTGTATGTAAATATGATCAAGATATTAACCATCTGTACCATTACTGTAACTCGCATTAGGTTACATAAATGTTATTACTAGAGACTTTGAAAAATGTTAGTACATTTAAGTTAATATACAATGTTAAATAACCTTCTGAGTTATCACCATGGCTATACAATTGTTCTATAATGTATCGAATTTCAGTCGTCCAGTATATTTCAATTTTAAATGTAATACATTTTAAATTTGTTTTAAATTTGACTGGAGACTAAATAAATGCAGACATGTTTTCGTTGCTTAATGTAAAACCTTGCTACCTCATTGCAGAGAAGATTGCTCAAAGGATAGCGTGGGTTATAGTGCCTCTACCTTTGTGACTTCCAGTTTAGCTTGTTGCGCATCGAGGGCTTGGTGTGGTTCATGTGGCAAGGAGAAGCGAAGCAAGATTTTTTACAAGGAAAAAAGTTTGCGAGCTGTTTTTTTGTTGTTGTTTTTTTCTAGTGAGAACGTGTTTATAGCAGATGCTCAAGAGGAAAACAGACGGTCAAGACAGTGGTGTAATGACAAGCAATCTCCGTTCATCCGTGGACCCGTACAAAATGCTCTCATTTCTTACAAGGACAAACCTTCGGGAGACGTCGATCCTGTATTGAGAAATGTTGCAGAGGGGTGTGGAAGCCTCCACAATGGATTTTAAATGGAGATTGTGTTTTTCAGTGAATTGATTCAAGTTTACGTTTGACAAATTCACTGTCGAATAATCTTTTTTCATACTTGGTTTTCTTCTTATCCGGTCTATTAGACAATTGACAGTTGTGTTGCTTTGTAACGTTCCTACTCGTTGAAGACTTGCGTTGACTTTTATTTATTCACAAGGATAGACAGCCTACAGTTGTGATGGCTTAAATTGAAGCTGTGAACATTAAAACGGAGCAATATTTACATGTGGACTCTCCAGGCGGATATGATTATATATCATCAGTTGTTGCCTTGAATAAGGACATTATGATGGACAAAAAACAAGTTTAATTTCTGTCATATCGATTGCCTCACCCCGCCCTGCTTGCCAGGAGCTAACCCTTTCCATTCTCCACTGTTTTCCTTGCTCCTCGCAGAATGGCCCGGTTTGGAGACGACGTCCCCGGTTTGTTGGCCTCCCGGGATGGGGACTCCGAGCGCAACAGGACCCGGGAGGGACCGGCTGTGTCTACAGGTGGTGGTGTGTCCCCAGCCTTCAAACAGACCAAAGCTCAGAGAGCCCGCACCATGGCCCTGTACAACCCCATCCCTGTCAGACAGAACTGTTTCACCGTCAATAGATCACTCTTCATTTTCGGAGAAGACAACATTGTTCGGAAGTACGCAAAGAAAGTCATAGAATGGCCATATCCTTTTGGTTAAGTGTAATCACTCACACGCACGCAGTTTCAACAAAGTTTTAAAAAAATATGTTGAATTGTCTATCCTGTTAACATTTGTTTTATAATCAAGAATGTGCTTCCATGAACTGTGGACTCAGAATCATGGACAGAACCCTTAGCAGTTGCACAGGGGATTTATGTAGCGTTGGTTTTGTATTTTTATTCTACTCCAATTTATGCAGAGCCAACGATTTTGCCTTTTACACACATACAAGCACACACACACGCATGCACACACATCAGCTGGATCGCCATATTACAAAAATATTTATATTTTTCTCTGCCTCAACGGGTCTATGTGTTTCTTTTTCTCTCTCTCCAACCTCCCTTCAAACATATGCATGCACGCACACAACATACATGCACACACTGAGATCTTTGCTGACCACTCATAATCCACTGAGAGTTAAGGCAGGCGACTGTGACCGTTGTCCATGGTCCTGATCATTTTCCACATGGTACAACCTTAGCGCTTCTGCTCTATGTCATTGACCAGAATTCAATGGAACAGAGGTTTTGGGTCTCAGCAGCATGTGCTGTATCTGGGCTGTGATACACTTCCAATGGCCTCTCTTTTGTGGTGTTAGATGCACATTATAACCCTGTGGGTATTCAAGCCTCTGAGTGTGGATTCAGCATGGTGAAGCATGACAGGACAGGCTGTCATAGAGGCAGGCAGAAGGCTGCACGACAGGTCTTCGGCTGTAATCGACTGCCAAGATTGAAGAACTGCTATGATTGAGTGTTTGAGATTGAATCCCTGTTATAGTTGAAAAGTGTTCTACTCGGTTTCACAACGGTGTTCTTGTTGTAATATGACTCAGTCTAGATTTTCCTGGATGCTTCAGATTATTGTTATCAGGGTCCTTTCCATTTCATGTCCAGTCAATTCTAGTCAGTCAGTTCTATTCAATTACTTTAATAGGGAATATTTGAAGTTGGAGTTTGGTTCCACTTTTGAATTCACAGGAACTGAATTGGAATTGACCCCGTTCTTATTTCAGAGGTTATGGTAACATTATATCAGATATTTTTCAAACAGATTTGTCTTTAAATATCTCCTCTGTATGGTTGGACTTAAATCACAGACGTGATATTGACCCAGTTTTGATCAATCAATCTCAAACAAGGCCACGTAGAATTATAGATTTACTGTCACCTTTCATTATGCCAAGGTTATTATTATGAAAATAGCAGTGTATTTTAAGGGGTTCATTTTGGTTTTTAGAGTCATTCTTACAGGAAGATCTTTAAACATTTTTAGGATTTGTTATGAATCGGTTTCCGACAATATGTTTGACATTTATTTTGCTTATGACCCTGGCGTTTACCTTTCAGTTATCAATGTATCATAGGAAAATCTGACGTTAGGCAAACAGTGTGTTGATTATAAAATGCATGAACAAAATACGGCGGGGCTATCACTGGAAAACATTTGTAGTTTAGTCTATTTATGGCTAGACATTCGTGATCATTACCTTTGTCTAGCGGTGGGAGAGTGTAACTCACACGTCAGCCGGCAGGAAGTGAATTAGTCCCCTGTGCGGCTAACACCGTTCTGTCAACAGCATGCAGGTGTCCTCGAGCGTGATGATCAGTGGCTGTAGATTTGAGGCGCATCGCCACATTTCCACATCATGGAGGAGAGGAGATAGAATGTCAGAAAACAGAGGACCACTAATAGCCTGGAAATTACTTGGCACCTCAACAAAGCCAGTAGAATTCCTTTCTCTTGCCCCCTTGTGTTTGTCATCTATTGTTTAGTGGTAGGACAACAAGGATCTCAGGTGTGTAGTTCCAGTCCTGCCTAGCTCTATGGTTTTCTGATTCTAAAATTGTAGCCTTGATAAATTTTAAGGCAGAATGTAATATCAAACTTGTTTCATACTTATTTTTTTAATGGTAAAATTGGATTATAAGCAGGAACACAGAGTAGAGGGAGGAGAAATGCGTATGATTCTTGCTGGAATTGAGTCGGCACCCCTGCCGCATGGGGAAAACATATGGTTTGGGACCTGTGTGTGTTAACAAATCAACCAACCTCTGGGCCCTTTAATCATGTGAATGGAAGGAAATATTCTCTGCAGTACCAGTGGCCTGGTTTTCTATTATTAATTCAACATTGAGTTTAGTCCCATTGAGTTTAGTCCCCAGCCACTGCAAGTGTGTAGAGCAGGACTGCCCAACCCTGTCCCTGGAGATCTACTGTCCTGTAGGTTTACTCTCTAACTCTAATTCAGCACACCTGATTTTTATAATTGGATGAAAAGCTAAATCAGGTTAGTCACAAATGGGCTTGAAGAGAAAACCTACAGGACAGTAGATCTCCAGGAACAGGGTTGGGCATCCCTGGTAGAGAGTTTCTGATTGGTGCTTCACTGCATCTTGCTGTGCTGTTGGTTGGAAAGTACTGAAACGAACCTAGAGGTTAATGAGGCAGTGTGCTGGGAGTGTCCCATTTCATCTAATTAACTTTGTCAATTTAATTAGCAGACATTATATTGATGACGTCCAATCTGTGTACCATGAGCTATAAAGTGATTAAAACTGTAACTGATTATCTTATTCAGAGCAGTTTCCTATTATGATGCGACACAGGCTGATATTGGAAAGCTTCATCTTAACCAGAACTCAAATGTTTAACGGTGAACCTTGTAAGACGCCCCTCACTCGCTCCCACTCACGCACCTGAACGATGCGTGCCAGCATGCACGCGCACACCAACGCACAATCAGACCTCCGTAGATGACAGTCCAAAGGTCATAGTAATGGGCAGAACAACCCGCATAAGGCTCATTTGCGAGTGCTCAATTAAAACTAGTGATCGATGAGGAGGTTATTTCCAGGCTTCCGTGACAGGCGTGCTGCAGGAGCCACAGGGGTGCGTCAGGGTCGATGTGGAAGCAAGCAGGGGCTCGGTGGAGGGGCCATGCAGGCCTGATGAAACATGTGGCCCACTTTGGTGCAGTGGGCCTGGGGAGGACAAGCAGCTGCTCGCCCTGTCTGATGCCCACTGGGAGACTGTTACAGGAAGTGCCTCAGGGTTTAGATACTACTTTAATAATTGATCTTGTCCATGGAAGAGCAGATCTGAGGGGCTGTGCCCTGACTGACTCCGCCCTTTGCCGCCACCCGCTCCTTCAGCAGTATGATCACTGACAGCAGCCGGACTGGCAAATCAGCTTGATTCGATTTTGGATGGCAGAACGTATCTGACATTGGCACTTTGCCACATGTGCATTTACTCTTGTTTCCTGAGCAGTCTGTTGAGTCATGAGTCGTTTGTTTGTAGCCATTCAAAAGGATGCTAGCTAATTTCTTGAGACAGCCTTGCTAATCTACATTTAATTCCGACAATGCTGTATTTAATGGCATGGATTTAATGGCGATATTTGCTCACGCATAAAATTTACTTCAGCCATTTTGAAAAATTACCACTTGTTGCGTTTCGATTAGTGTTGTCAGATGTCATACTTTTAAATATGATCAGTGACTTCAAATCAATGCATTTTTTCAATGAAATAGCAGTAATTTGAATTATAGACACACTATTCTTTGATTTTAAGGGATGGAAACACAAAATGATCTATATCCTAATCAACAGTGACATCCTGCTGGTGTGTTAACGCTTAACCTAACCCTATACCGTATCTTTAATTTCAATTGCCTAACCGTTATACCTAAACCTATCCTACCCTCAATTCCTAAACCTAACACTAAGCCCAATTCAAAATGTTACCCAAAACCTAACCCCTAGGCTGGAGCAACCATTGTAGGGGTTAGCTGAAACCCCTTGTGGAGACTGATTTGTCAAGTTGTATTATCGTTGTGCAGATTTTCGATCCCCACATGTAGTGTTAGACTTGGATCAGCCAAGCTAGGAAGCCCAAACTGGAGAGATCTTGGATCTGCTGACCTTGGAAGCCCAAACTGGAGAGATCTTGGATCAGATGACCTTGGAAGCACAAACTGGAGAGATCTTGGATCAGCTGACCTTGGAAACCCAGACTGGAGAGATCTTGTCAGTGACTCAACCCACCTTGGAAGACCAAACTGGAGAGATCTTGGATCAGCTGACCTTGGAAGCCCAAACTGGGGAGATCTTGGATCAGCTGACCTTGGAAGCCCAGACTGGAGAGATCTTGTCAGTGACTCAACCCACCTTGGAAGACCAAACTGGAGAGATCTTGTCAGTGACTCAACCCATTTAGATGAAGAATGGTGAAAAGGCTGACAATATAGGGTAACACAAATAAGCCAGTGACTCAGCCACTATAATAGCACTGGAGAGAGCCGATACCAGTGCAGAGAGGGGGGGCCTGCTAGGCAAAGACAGCAAGAATGGTTTGTAAATTCAATGCCTCATTTTCACACACCTGGGCCCATTTAATCAAAGGACCTGCTGAAGAGATAAGCATTCAGTAA
The DNA here is from genome assembly GCA_016801105.1 of Esox niger. Lineage (NCBI taxonomy): Eukaryota > Metazoa > Chordata > Actinopteri > Esociformes > Esocidae > Esox > Esox niger. The sequence continues at coordinate 169,023 of JACXGJ010000118.1, read as the reverse complement.
AGGGACTAAAGGTTAACAGTGAGTCTGCATCTCTCATATGGGTCAGTAGATCATTCCAATAAAATGGAGTTGGGTAGAAGTAAGCCCTGCCTCCACCTACCTAAATATAAATACAAATTGTGACTGTTGCGTATGGTTTGTTGTTTACAAGTCAGAGTACTAAGTCAAAGAAATAAGTAGAACCTAGTCAATTTACTGCTTTGTCGATTTACAGCAAAACCTTAAAGTCTGCCTTAACATGAAGCCAATTTAAAGAGGCACGTAATCGTAATGTGAGCAAGAGTAATGTGAAAAAAACACAGGTTACTCGATGAGTCAACTCTCCGGGAGAGGGAACCATTCTTCTAGCTTACCAACTATTCGACATCTTGACCTCTTATTGGTTTCCAGGTCATTGAAGTTAAAGTAAGGAGAAGAGAGGATAGAGGATGGGCTTCAACTAGATGAGAAAACTTAAAAAAACAATTGCCATTGTGTGTTTATTTTGTGCTTAAAAATATCAGTGCGGAGAAGAAGTGTGCTGAAAAAGGTTCCGTGCAATGAACTACTTAAAATGCAATTGATGCAATCCCCCAAAAAACTCCAGACAATAAAATGTAACATGTTAACTTGATTTTAACAAAGCCCTGTGTGAATGTCAATGTTTAAAAAAAAATCATACATGCGTTTTTTAGTTTATCCTTAAAGTTTTATAAAATCCCAATTTCTGTTCCGCAATGTACTTTTCATGTTAGACTATGTTCAATGACCCAGAATCCACCACAGATTTATTCTCCCTGATGTCTCTGACATGGTTTGAACGTCTTAAACCAGCCACACAGATGCACCGTGTAACACATTCCACTGCTATTTTTAACCATTTTGAGGAAAGGGAGCCAGTGCAGACTTGTCAGTGTGACTCGCACCCCCCAAACTGTCATTACAGATCTCCTTTGTGGATTAATGGCCCTGCTTTTTCTGAGAGAACATGAAAAATGATAAAAACTGAATTATACATGATAAGAGGAAAAATGTGGAAGATTTTCTGTGGTCACATATCTTCTCGATATAGGCCGAAGGTGAGACTGAAGATGATAGTGATGCCTGTTCCTGAAAAACTCACACTTCTCTCATTGCATATAAAAACACATGGTTTAATGTATGTAAATATTTTATGTATTGTATATGATTGAGTAGACTTTAGAGATTTCTACAAGCCAGGATTTGGCATTGATCAGGAGGGCGGTTGTAACATCTGGGACTCCGCGATCATTCCAAATGACGCCCATTTAATGTGAACACTGAATTTTGGATGAGAGGAGCCTGTTGCCGTGGATACCTCTCTCTCCTTCTCTGTTGCTGCGTACAGTTTCAGTGGTCATCCTGTTCATGTTGTCATGTCTGAGAGGATGCTAAGGGTGTGGCTGTGCGACGAAGGCCTCTCAAGTCTCAGAGACAACCATGGGTGTTGTACTGGTTACAAGAAGGCGAAAGCTACCAAATGAAGGAGGAGATTAATTTCTTACATGTTGCATCTACTTGATTGTAGTTTGCCCAGTGCTCCAGTTATAGAAATTCAGGGAGGGAATGTTGAATCCTAACCAAATGGTAGAGGTACAACAAGCTCTTGTTGATTTAGATATTCATTAGTCAGTCGATGGGTGGTGTCCCTGTGCAAGCCTCTGGGCAGAAATTCAATTCCGGCTCCATTCGCATTGATCCCTCTGTCTCTCCACCGAGGAGATGAAGGCTTTCTCATTCACTACCATTTTCTTTATACCCTGCACAGCCCAAAAAAATCCAGTTCCCACGCACAAAATTTGAGAATCATGCATCCTTGGCTCATCTGTGTGCCCCATTTAAATCTCTAACCTCCCTGGGTCCCTTGATACAAGTTTTAAGTTTGTATTGTAATGCCCTTATAGGTTTGATAGAACTTTGGTTCCTCCCACATATCTCCCGATGCGCGGACCCATCTCTCTTCCAGAACCCCAGAAGCTCTACTCAAGGTTACAGCCTGTTTACTGCAACTGTCACTGGTTAGTGTTTACAGCCAAACGTCTCCTGCCCTCTGCTACATAACCGGCTCACTGAATGGCTGAATGGGCTCAGGGCATTGTAAATTGCTGGCAGCCCGGGTCTCTGTGTGCCACTCCCTGTTTGAAGGATGAACAGAGGATTTGGCAGAACTCTGCCAGGTGATCATTAGTAGGCTGGGTTAACCGCGGTCTGCCTGCAAACAAACAGAGAAGTCAGGCAATCAGGTGCGTTCCAACATTCAACCAATCAGAAGAACTGTCATCCAATGTCTTACAAACATGAAGCAAGCGGGGCAAGGTGTCCTGGACTTGCCTGATGATATCGCTGACCTTTGATATCACTCACGGCTCAGCTAAAGTATTGCATTGTGTTGTTGATTTTCACATTGTAAAAATATTGACTATTAACAGCAGGGTTTATGCAATGTACAGTATGTGGCAATAAACTGTTCTTCCTTGACATGTCGGTTCACTCCATTTGAGTACATGATCCTTGCAACCATCATCGCCAACTGTATCGTCCTGGCCTTGGAACAGCATTTGTCTGGAGAGGACAAGACCCCAATGTCCAAAAGACTGGTGAGTCCACGATTACCCAGTTCTTAGTATGTTTAGTCATTTTGCATAGAGCGTGTCGTTAGATTAGTCTTTTTGTCGTGTCAGGTTTATCCCTTTAAGCCTGTTTGTAGCTTTCTTTACTTCAGTTGATAGTAAATTAATTTGAGTAGATGTGAAACTAGCTGTAATAATTGGTTCTTAATTCTTAGCTGCTGCAGTATTATTGCAGTGTATTATCATTCTGTCAAGTGCGTCTTTAAACACACGTGAATGCTGACAATATTTTCTAGCTAAGAGAAAAATGGTTTTAGAACATCTACAGTCATCTACACAGGAGACTCATAGTCAAAGCTTGGTTATGTTTAGTGCTATGGGCCTAAAAACAGGTTTCCATTTGACATTCTTATGTACCTAAAGTGTTCATACACCACACTCTAACTTTTTAGTGTTTTGCTGTGTCTGCCATTTGTAATCCACAGGAAAAGACAGAGCCTTACTTCATTGGGATGTTCTGCCTTGAAGCCGGGATCAAAGTGGTGGCATTGGGATTTGTATTCCATAAAGGCTCCTACCTGAGGAACGGCTGGAATGTCATGGACTTCATCGTGGTTTTAAGTGGGTGAGTAGCCAGGCTGCTTTTGCCCGAGTCAGTAGAAACACTGCTTGACTGTTAATTACTGCTGCCGAACAGCGCCATCCTGTTTCAATACCCTGTCCAAGGCTGTTTGAGCAAAAAAAGGAGAATTTCACCTGCACTCCCTAGTACAATTTGTTCATTACATTATTTTCTGAAGTTGTTTTATTTTTGCAGCTTACCCTGGCACTGAGTTCACACAAGAGATTGTTAAGCCCTGGGCTAACGGACAAATATGACACACAACCATTTTTGATTCTGTCTATGACAAGCCACAAATGTCACGTTCTCTCTGGCATGTAAATAATGTTACAAGTACACCACTGACACGCAATCAGTGTCACACTACCATGATTCAGTTAACAACTTCATGACATCGGTTGATCAAGATGCCCTGTCGGTATTTGCTTTCACAACTTGGTCAAAACTACGCAACGAAAAAGAAAAACAGCTACATGAAAATATCAGCACAAGGCAGAGAGTGAGACTGGTCAACCTTTATTTGCCAGATTTACATCCAAAGCAAGCTGCAGAAACTTCTTCCCGAAGATTTTGCTGGTATAATGAAACAACAAAAGTTAGCAGAGTGAAAGGACAGAAACAGAAATACATTATAGCTGTTAGTTACCGCACTCAAGAGCATATGTAAAGGAAGTGAAAGAGTAGGTTTTTTGATTGGAAAATATACATTCTATGGTTTTGTTCTTGACCCTGTTTCACACTGGTTATTTTGACACCGTGTTTCTGGGGCAAGCCCTGAAATTTTTTCTCTAACCCTGCTCCAGAGCAGCACCAACTATCCCTAGGCTAAGGGTGGTGCTAGCCCACTTCAAAATGTATAAATGTGAACACTTGCTTAGCTCTGGGCTTAAGCCCTGTAAATACTCTATTGATGCTTGTGTAAAGGACGTTAATTCATTTCTGAGGTAACATTGGTGGCACATCTTAGTTCAGATGCCATGCAAAACATACTGTCAAAGGGAATAACTGGAGTAAAGGGTATAGGATTCTCTTGAGAGGCTAAGATATAAAGGACAAATATATTTTTGCAATGGGAGCCACCTTTTAAAAACAGCAAGGCCAACATTAGTTTGTGGTTGCTTCATATCAGACACATGCGTACAGTCGCACACAGATGAAATATTAATCCATTCCATAGTGCAACAGTACAAAGGGTTAGTAAGGTTCTTAAGGAATTTTACATGATTCTCTGCTTTTAATTATTGATGAGTGTGCTCAGCACAGGCTCTCTGTACTCAGTAAGGAAGAGAGGAGAGGGGGATGAGGAGGGAGGGTTTAGGAGAGTGGTGTGAGGAGGGAGAGGGGTGTCAGACCAGGGCTTTGGAGATCATCTTTAAGAATCCGTGATATGAAATTCTGATTCTGATGTCTGCTCAACCAAACTGCCCCTCCCCCCTTCACCCACTCTGTGGGTTTGTGTGTTGTGCAGGTGTGTGTGTTTGTAGTTGGGAGCGTAGATGTTGTTGTCAGTTCATTAGCTTTAGTGATTCTCTCATCTTTTGCATTACTCACCTTAACACAGACCGATTCAATTAAAACACAGCACGGTGCTGTCAGTTTAAATTGATTGGCTCACTCCGGTCAGTCTTTCCGGCTACTCCATCTCACCAGGCCTAATTTCTGTCCTTGAATGACCGTTTGTGTCTGACCTTAGAACTGCCAGATGAATACTTAACTCTGTTTTTTCACACAGCCTATTGACAAAGATTTCTCTTTAGGTTTGTCATTACATTATTGTGAGAAATACAGTTCTTTTGGAAAGCATTCCAACCACTTAACTTTCTCCTGATTTTTTATTTAAAAAAATATTCAATCTCATATATTTAAGTATTACTTTAAAATACATGCAGTGGTCTAAGTTGATCTAGTGGTCTAAGGTGATCTAGTGGTCTAAAATGGTGTGAAGTTATAGTGGTCTAATTTGGTGTAGTGACCTAAAGTGGTTGAAGGTGCATCATCAGGATTATTTGTCAAATGCATCGAACAAAGCACCATCCTACATAATAGAAATCTTATGACATGGCATCCGACAAACTACATAGTTAGAGTTAAAAATAACTGTATATAAGCAAAAATATATCTAGACAGTTCAATTGAAAAACAAACTCAAAATCTTTGAGTGGGAAAAATTAAAATCTCATAATAACCAGGTTAAATAAGTGGCCACACCCTTAAACTAATACTTTGTTGAAGCACCTTTTGATTTTATTACAACACTCAGTCTTTTTGGTTAGGGTTCTATTAGCATGGCACATCTTGATGTGGCAATATTTGCCCACTCTTCTTTGCTAAAGTGCTCCCAATTTGTCCGATTGCGAGGACATCTCCTGTACACAGCCCCCTTCAGATCACCCCACAGATGTTCTATTGGATTCAGGAATGGGCTTTGGCTGGGCCTATCCAAAACGTTAATATTCTTCTGGTGATGCCATGCTTTTGTGGATTTAGATGTATGCTTTGGGTCATTGTCATGCTGAAAGGTGAACATCCTCTTCATCTTCAGCTTTCTAACGGATGCCGGAAGGTTTTGTGCCAAAAATGCCTGTTATTTGGAACTGTTCACAATTCCCTCCACCCTGACTAATGCCATGGTTCCAGATGAATAAAAACCGCCCCAAAGCATGATGCTGCCACCACCATGCTTCATTGTGGGTATGGTGTTCTTTGGGTGATGTGCAGTGTTTTTATTTTGCGCCAAACATACCTTTTCTCACGTGTGTTTGGGAGACTTGATGTTTGTTTTTGCTAAGTTCAGTCAGGCTTGATTTTTTTTTTTGTAAGAAAAGGCTTCTTTCTTGCCACCCCATAGCCCATTCATATGAAGAATACAGGAGATTGTTGTCACATATAGCGCATAGACAGTACTTAACCAGAAATTCTTGCAGCTCTTTTAATGTTGCTGTAGGCCTCTTGGAAGCCTCCTTCACTAGTTTTCTTTATCTTTTCATCAATTTTGGAGGGATATCCGGTTCTTGGTAATGTCTCTGTTGTGCCATATTTTCTCCACTTGATGATGACTGTCTTCACTGTGTTCCATGATATATCTAACGATTTAGAAATAATTTTGTACCCTTCGCCTGACTAATATCTTTCAACAATGAGATCCCTCTGATGCTTTGGAAGCTCTCTGCGGACCATGGCTTTTGCTCTGAGATGCAACTAAGAAAATGTCAAGAAAATCCTACAAGAACAACAGAACTTTATTTGTGATTAATCAGAGTCACTTTAAATGATGGCAGGTGTGTAATGACTTCTGTTTAACATGAATTTGAATGTAATTAGTTAATTCTGAACACAGCCACATTCCCAGTCATAAGAGGGTGTTAACACTTATGCAATGACAAAGATTTCAGTTTGTTTTTCAATTGAATTGTTCACATTATAAGTCACATTGAAAGTGGAAACTGTTCTGACATGATTTATATTTGTCTCATTCTTTTACATCATAAACCTGGCATTCTATCAGGGGTGTTTAGACTTTCTATATCCACTCTAACACTATACATAGCAGCAATAGTAATGAATATTGTAGAAAAAGTATGGCAGTATCGATTTGAAATATTCACATTTTCATTCAAGTACCTGAAACGGCATCAGAGCATCTGAAATGGTTATTATGTGTGATCATTATGATCAGGGATCATTGTTACTGATTGAAGAGGCTTATGGGCTGAGGGAATTTTCTTTATCCAATGCATCGTGTATGGTAGATGCCTTGCACGAACGGGAGATGGCAGCCAATGATGCACTCTGCTGACTTCACCACCCTCTGGAGGGACTTTCAGTCAGTAGCGGCGCAGCTGCCGTACCAGGCAGTAATGCAGCCTGAGAGGATGCTTTCAATGGTGCACCTGTAGAAGATGGTGAGAGTTTTTACAGACATGCCAAATTTCTTGACTCTCCTCAGGAAGGATTGTGTTTTGGGCAGTTGCCGAGTTCGCTTCTCTGGACCAGTTGAGGTTAACCTTGATGGAAAAAAATCGAAAAACTAGAATTTCGGTTTCGTTGTTGGAGACAAATTTACACAAATTTAAGGATGGTGTTGGACCTGTGTGTGGCCACGCAGTCATGTGTGAACAGGGAGTACAGGACGGGACTGAGTACGTAGCCCTGTGTGGCTCCAGTGCTCTGGATCAGTGTAAAGGAGGTGAAGTTTCCCATTCTCCCTACTTGGGGTCTGCCCATCAGGAAGTATAGGATTTTATTGCAGAGGGATGTGTTAAGTCCCTGGGTCCTGAGCTTGGGAACAAGCTTAGCGAGCACAATAGTGTTGAATGCAAAGCTGTAGTCCACAAACAGCATCCTCACGTATGTGTTGCTTTTTTCCAGGTGTGAGAGGGCGGTGTGTGTTGTCAGGGTGATCATCTGTAGATCCATAGGTGGTTGAAGGTGTAGTGGCTTAAAGGTGGTCTAGTGGCTTAAGGTAGTATAGTGGTCTAAGGTTGTGTAAAGGTGTAGATGCTTAAGGTGGTCTAGTGGCTTAAGGTAGTATAGTGGTCTAAGGTTGTGTAAAGGTGTAGATGCTTAAGGTGGTCTAGTGGCTTAAGGTAGTATAGTGGTCTAAGGTTGTGTAAAGGTGTAGATGCTTAAGGTGGTCTAGTGGCCTAAGGTAGTATAGTGGTCTGAGGTTGTGTAAATGTGTAGATGCTTAAGGTGGTCTAGTGGCTTAAGGTAGTATAGTGGTCTAAGGTTGTGTAATGGTGTAGATGCTTAAGGTGGTCTAGTGGCTTAAGGTATTATAGTGGTCTACGGTTGTGTAAAGGTGTAGATGCTTAAGGTGGTCTAAGGTTGTGTAATGGTGTAGATGCTTAAGGTGGTCTAGTGGCTTAAGGTAGTATAGTGGTCTAAGGTTGTGTAAAGGTGTAGATGCTTAAGGTGGTCTAGTGGCTTAAGGTCTTTGCCTCCAGTACATACATATTTTTGCAGCATGCGTTCATTTCCGATTCACTGCTTTTTACACTCCCTCGCCTGTCTTTAAAATTTTCTCTCATCTATTAATAAAAGCATGCAAAATGCCACTGAAAATGTACCTTCGATATATACTCCGCAATTTGAATTAAATAAAAAACCTTGAGCAGTGTCAGATAAGAGAATGTTCATGAACCAAACAGAATGTTATTTTCCTTAAACTGGCTTCACAGGCATGCAGCATGTATTGACATTATTAATCCATATGTTTTCCTGGGGTGTTTTTCTGCACAAGTAATGCTGTACATGGCACTAACCCTTCCTTCCCTCACCTGCCAAGTATCTGGCCATTGCCAAGTGATCTCAGCTTCCAGATGGATCATTCTAGCATATCTTGGATTCTTAATACTCTCTGTGAACAATTTCCAGCCTTGACCAATAGACAGATTGACAACTACGACTTATTTTTCTCCTCTTTGAGCGTGAATCATTAATGGAATGGAATGGGGGAAGGATATCTACTTTTTTAACTGATAGGAAATCAGAACACATGCTAGCTTTCAGTCCAGACATGGAGGCTGACAGTCCTGGCATTCTGCAACCATTTATACAGTACAAAGTTATTGGTGAATGTGGACTGCAGCATGGCAACAAAAACTCATTTTATGAAAAGGGACTTGTTGCAGACTGGACATACTATTCTTTTAGGTTATTTCAATTTATTTTCTGTATAACAAAATGGGGCTTGGCAGAAGTTTTCTTTTTTATGTCTGTGGCAACTGCAATGTGATTAAATTAATTTAATCATTTGCTCTGGTTCTCTCTTACAGACACACACACACACATTCTCAATTCCAGCAGGGGTTTGCAAACTTATTGAGTAATTAGTAAACACGATAAGATTTAGTGGTAGCTGTGGAGAAGTCATGAGGCTCAGTTTCTTTTTAATGAACAGTCATTTGGAGACAACAGTCAACTGTCAACATTACATTTCTCTGCCATTAGAAGTCAAAGCTGAGGTTGCCTGGGTTACATCATCACGGGCCCCTGTGCAGGTTTCACTGTTTTCGATTGGTCAAATCACCTTTAACTGACTGTCAGTTTGAGTGGAAGACTTAATGGATTTCCGGGAGGGATCAAACCCAAGGCATGTTATTGGCTTGCTGTGGATCGGAGTGATTTAACCTCAAATACAAGGTTGTGTTGGGTAATCTTAGACTTGGTTTCCAGTGGAAACGTCCTCCACAGCATGTGCTGGAGAAGAATCCCCCATGCGTAAGCGCAGTAATTGGCACGTTGGCCCTGGTGGCCCCTTCATTACACAGAGAACATGATGACACTCAGCTTCGCCCTCACACGGCTCATTGGCACGACTCTTTGTGTGCGTATGTGTTCTGTATCAGGGACTGCTGTTTGTGTGAGACCAAAACAAATTTGCATTTTTTTTGTATACTGTATCGGACGGGATACTTTTTTTCATGATTAACAATATATACTATGTGATGAAAGCTTGTTGCACTGTGTTAGTGGGGCAGCTCTGCACATGTTTCTGCACTGTATTTGCAATGGCCTTGCACCACACACGCTAGCAAAGAGCAGAGTAGGGGGGCTCAATCAGAAAACCTCATCATAATTCCAAGGAATAAACTGCGTACTATTGCGTACAAGGTATAAACTGGAATGGTTTGTGGTGGCAATATATTGAACATGTAGTACACCTGTGTTTTTCTGTTGTCTGCCTAAATTGATTTCTGTAACCTTGACTAGAGCTTTAGATTGCTAGAAAAATTGACTGAGGCTTCAAGAGCAGCAATATGTACCCAAATCTACTGACAATACAAAGGTACTGTACACTCTTCTTGTTTTTTCATGCAGAAAAAAACCTGTAAACATATCCAATAAATTCGTCAACTTAAAGATGCAGTCTGCTACTTGTTAACCTCCACATTTGTAAATAGACATTGCTACCTTGTGGCATTGAACAGATATGGAATGTACCTTAATGACACACGTCCAGCCCGTGAATGTGCAGGCAACATGAGCCCATCGGCCGAAGTAGCCTGCATCTTGCCGATGGACAGACGTAGTACATGTGTGCACTGATGATGGATAGAAACGAAAGTGAGTTATCATCAGGGGACGCAGAGGCTGTGGAGGGGGCTAGAGTTGGGCCTATACTGCTAGACCTGTTTTGGCTGCCAAAATGTTTTAAAGATTGGATTAATGTAGAAAACCTTTTGTTATTTATGATGGTTCAGCATACTATATGTGTACTTTTAATTATCGGTGTATTTGCAAAAACATATTCAAACAATCAAGTCTGAAAATGAATTTGCATTTGAGCATGCTCGAAAATATTATTTAAAAACACCAAAATGGCAATGAGATCAGATGTCAGTACAATATGAACAAAATGGATGAGAACATGCCAGATAGTGTAAATGTAAAATCAATTCTATACCGGTGCAGTTTAATTTATATTGTTTAGAACCATAACTTTGAAAAATTAATTTTCTAAGCTGTTTTTCAATGTGTAGTGGCAGCTTTGTTTTTCTGATCTAGCAATGTATCAGGTCTGGCGAATGACCTGCACTAGGGATTGAGACATGTATATGGCCAAGCTTTCACCATGGGTGAAATCCCATCCCTGGCTCCAAGCAGATTTTACGGCTGTGTCTGAGAGAAGAGAGGTGAGGCAAAGTAAAACAAAGGGGAGGAATTGGTGGGGGAGGAAAGGGGTATGTGGGGAGGTTCCAGATGGACAGACAGACAGCTGTCACAGCTAGGAGACCCACTGTTCTTTCGGACTTTATAGCCTAGCAGCTATTTTTATTACAGCACTTGGCTCAGAGGGACATGTTCTTAATGGGAGAGTTTCTCAGTTTCCCTCCTGTCACAGCACCGGCACAGAGCTGCCTGTGTCGTAATGAGGGAAGAGGAGTGCATCTTGGGCTGAGTGTGACCTGTGACGCTGGTGCTCTGTTAACAACTCTTTCCAAAGTGGTGACTGGGTTAATTAGATAGTCTACCCATTCTCGTTTCACACACTGTTGTTATCGTCTCAGGGTTGATGTCAGGCAGAGCGTTGTGACACTGTGACAACAAGCTGAGAACTAAAACGGTAAAGATGGTAAGAACAAATTGGTAGTTATGTATCATAGCATTCATGCCATGTCAATATTGTCTGTGTGATGGTTTGCTGTGGAAGCGTAGAACTCTAGTATTTATTTTCTTAATAACCTGTTCTCAATCTTCGTTTTAAATAAGGAGCCAGTAGATAGTACATTTATTCCCATAACCAGTAGTAATTCTATGTGTAATAGTGTATCAATCAACTCAGGCTAACAAACATTAGCGTTGTACTAGCCTATTTAATTACATGCATAATATTATACTCATAACGAGATGTGTGGTTCATTGATTAGAATGGACAAGGCAGAGGTGTCTGTCACCCGGGGAGGAATCATTGGTGCCCAACACTAATGTACATCCCGATGGCTTGGTCTGGTCTGACCACTGACAGGATGTCAACAGACTGTGTTGTGTCATTTAATGCTTTGGGACATCAAACTGGGCCAAGGAGTAAATCATTATTTCTAGACATCTCAAGTTCCTCAAGCATTCAACACGTAGAGTTCACTAACACACGCACTCTGACTCACACACTTTTGTTTTTCTATCCTTATGGTGACCAGACAGACGATTCTCTATGTTCCTTAGCCTTTATCTATTTATGCTAAATCTAACCCAAACACTCATTTTAACCCTTACCCTAACCTCAACAATAACAAACTAACCTTTATGGTGACTTCGCTTAGCCTTAATGCAGAAACCGTGCTGGCAATTCTTATCAATATTAATTGTATGTACTGGATGTCTACATGTCAGTGTTTTTGTTCCAAGCTGTTTATGCCTGTTAAGTATTTTTCTGTCAGTGTTGGACCAAACAAACGATCATAGCGGCATCATCTGATGAGGAACCAAATAAACCAATAATGCACAGTAAGTCATAGAATTAATCTTCATAGCATGGCCTTGGATGCCATAGAGGAAACACACCATTTACATGTCGATAATGTCTCCCTGTAGTTTGTCTGGACTGTTTTCATTTCATTCAACAACATTGTGAATTGAATGAGTTAGAGTAGGCAATAGAGTTAGGTTCAATCTGTAATTCAGAACTGGTGAATGATAAGCTCTTGGTCAAGTGCTCCTAGGGAGCACTTGTTGCTGTGCTTCGGCTGAGTGGTAGAGACAGGAGAGCACTGTTACGTATCTGTCTGCTGTAGCTAAACCGACCGGAAAACCTTTGAAACCTGGTAAAACCATGAATGATGTTGAGACATTATTATTTGTAAATGTGCAACATTGCAGTTCGTTTAAAATGTGGTCTGAGACAGATGATGGGGGATTAGTTCAAGGCACACTGTGTAGTGTCCCGCCTCAAACTTAAATTAAGACTGAATTTAAACAATAACACAACTTGTCTCTTCATCTTCTCTAACCAAATGAGAAAGGATTATTATTAGCTAATCTAGGTTGCTTTAGGGTCGGGGGGTAGTAATGGGCGTGTCTAAATAGGGTATGAGGAAACTAAACGTAACTGCAACCTGATAGACGATCTGGCAAGAAACAATTCATTGGGAAATATCTCAAGCACTCTGAACAGTTTTGGACAAAGAAATATTTTCTGCAAAACTTAATGAAATATGAAATATTATTTGTTTTATGTTTTTTTCTTAAAACATGAACTATTTATTTATTTATTTACCTTTCTTTATGTAGAGAAATCAACTGAGACCAAGGTGTCTTTTCCAGATGAGACCTGTCTTACATCAGTAAAAGCACATACAAAATAGAAATACATTGAATGTCATTCCATGAGTTTGGGCAAAATATTTAAAGGCCGTTTTACCCAGTTCTGAATAGGCCCACGGTATCTCCAGCACAATCTCATCTTGAGAGTGAGTTTGGTAACTGCTATTCTTCTAACTAATTTTCTCTGTAAGATAGTCAGGAAGATTTTTTATGACTGCCTTGTATAAACCATTAACCAATGCTTCTAGATGTCAGTGACTCCCAGCCAACTGAACCATATAACAGTCTATGATGAGTGTGAAAATTTGCACCACTGATAAAACAGTAGGCCGAATAATAGATATTCGTTAGCAGCAATACAGTCTATAAAATGAACATTTAGGGTTGTAATTTTAGGGTCATCCAAAGCTAGGTTCTGTAACCTAGAAAATTGCTCGAGCATGTGTTTGATTTAGGACCAACCTACGTTCTATAAGCGGTTTATGTAACAGTTGAAAATCAGACTGCGGGTGTGCTACAGCTTGTTCAAGAGAGGAAGCTCTAGTGTATTGTACTGTGTCATCAGCATAAAATAGAAATGCACACTTTCTATAGGTTAATAGTTATCAAGGACTCTGGTGTCCCCACCCTAATGCACAAGGCTTTGTCTGGACTATCAGCAGCAATAACCGATAAGCCTAACATATCAGCCCCTATGGTTTTCTTAACGTCTATAACTAGCTCTTTCTCAATGACTCAGACTCAGTGAGAACCCTTCACACTTAAAATCAGTGTTCCTGCATAATTACTAGATTTTCATGAATTCCTCTGTCATTTATTTCTGTCATTTGGGGTTGGTATAAAAATGTGCTTTCTAAAGGAACATCTGCTACAATAAAAAGACAATTGAAAAATGTACATAGTCCAACACTATCTGTTGTGGTAGATTGGTGGTGGTATTGTTCTTCAGGGTTTTACAGTTTTTCCGGATTTGGAAGGATATCCATTACAGGTACGTAGTATACTTATACAGTACTGAGCTTTTGCTTTTCAAATAGGTTTTATACACAGGTTTCTCAATGTCTTAAATGTCTGCCAGTGCAAGCAATAAATGTTTTCTATCATTTGCCCAAGCCACGTTTCATTTATGAACAACGTCAGATATTTCAGAATCAAACCAGGGATTGGATGTGTGTGTTCACTCATCCTTATATAAGGGTCATGCTTATCTGCAATATTAGAAAAATAAATGGTCTTTGGAATGGCTGAAATGCAGTTACGACATAGAGCCAACATAGAACTCCTTCATAGCATCAACTTCCTTTGATTCCCAGTCAAGACAACTGAAGCTAGTAGTACAGTCCCAAGTCTAACAGCCACGTCTTCTGACACTTTGCTTCAGCTGACTTCTGTTTAATCGAATTAGCAGAAAAAAGAAGCAGCCTGGACAGGCAGGCATGTTTTGAAATTGTAATATGCATTTCATTTGGCATGTAATGCTTAGACAAAATGTGCACCCATTTGAGTTCCAGGTATAGGATTGAAAACAACTAGCTGTGAATCCCAAACCAGCCCCTTAGCCCTACCCACTTGTTTGAAAGGCCCTCTATTGTCACTTGTTGCTAGTGAAACTTACCGTGTGACATTCAGGAAGTGGTGAGGGGATCAATAAGTACGTCATTTTTGGGACACTCTTGACTTACTGAAATGTGTTCAATATTTATTATTCATCTTTTAAAATGAAAAAAATCTGTAATTTAGGATGCCTAATGTTTTGTGTATGCAGTATGTGTCTAGTCTTAAAATTAAACAAACAAATGCACATGTCACATATTTAGGCACACCTATCCATACAAGCTCAGAAATTATGAATGTGCCTCATGGAATTGCACTTTGCTAGTGGAGTCTTTAAAGTTGCATAGTGGCTGGAAGGGGCAAGTGGAGGGTCTAAGTAGTCCTTACATTCTTGATCAGTTTCTCTCCCTCAGCTTTAGGACGCTTGTGCAAATGATGTAGGTGCTTCTGAGTTTACAAGTCAATTAATCACATTTATTATACAAATCCTTTTTACTTTGGCAGTTGGAACAATGTGCTTTTACAGATACCCAGCCTAAAAGAGCAACCAGAGTTAATTCAGGAAAAACTCCCTAGTAGGGTCCAAAATTAGGAAGAAACATTGAGATGAACCAGACTCTGAGGGGTGCCCAGTCCTCTTCTGGCTGTGCTGGGTGAAGATTATAAGAGTACATAACCTTATGTGCAACATCAATGTTCTGATAAGCAGGTCTCCAGTCACAAAACCTAATGCAACGTAACAATTGGAACATCAATTCAATCAAATGTATTTTATAAAGACTTTTTTTACAAATTTTATCACATTTATCACAAAGTATTTATACAGATACCCAGCCCAGAAACCCAAAGGAGCAATCAGTAAAAAAAGTTGATGTGTAGTTGCTGGAAAAACTCCCTAGTCAGACTAGTCCCCTGAACATAAACTATGGTAGTCTAATAACTGGGGACTGAGACGATGGGGTTTGGTGGATGAGAACACACTATATCCCTGACCTCAGGGTGGCGCAGTTACTAGGTGTCCCCTTCTGGGTTTGGCCTAGATGACAATCCTCTCAGTGGAACCCATAACCCCCAGGCTTAACTTAATCATAGATTTATTGCAGTGTAAAAACTAGGAACTGAGATGGGGGTCCAGACATACTGTGGCCCTGTCTGAAGTTAACCCCAAACAGGGCCAACCAGGCAGAAATGATGGAGGGGAAGGGATGGGGACCTAATAAGAGATCTAAGTTAGTCAATCAAGACAAAAATTGCAAACTCTGTGGAGTGATTTTAGTGCAGTAGAGCTCAGTATACATACGCTACTTCTATGCATCACATCATTGTCCAAGAAAGTTCATTACAGAAATTGGACAAAGCAGCAGGTTTTAAAGACATCTGTTTCAGTCTTCTGTTCTCTATTACCTTGCATTGTTTCAAAGTGGTAATGACCTAAATCAGTTCATGTCCACAGAGAAATCGGTGAATGCATATTTGCCACACAGTATTAAATTATTCTCCTTTTACTTTTGCTCAGCCTCTCTGTGGTGTTCACTAAAGGCTGTACTGAACAAGCAGTGGATAAAATCTGAGCAACATGTTGTATCGCCATCTGGTCTCAGTGGTCAACAGACACAAAAAAACGAATATAATACTCAGACTTTGAAAGGCAGGACTAATCAACCCTTTCTGTGGAGGGCTGTGGGTGCTTCGGGATATTGTTCCTATTAGTCTCCACACCAGACCAACTCAGCTAATTGATCAGCTCACTGATTGAATGAATTCAATCCACCTGGTCTTTCTGTTTAGATTAATTAAAACATGAAGTGCCTGCAGCTCTCCAGGACCATGATTGCCTATCCCTGTCTTATAGGCTTTTAAAAACTGATGGTTCAAGGTTTGAAACCAAAAGATTTTCAACAAAATACACTCCAATACACTTTGTATGTGGGTTATTACATTAACATGTAGTTTCTGAGTTAAAGGGTAGGGGAATGGCCAAGGATACTTAACATGAACAGAAACCCAAACTGTTGAACCACATTGGGGTTTGATGTCTATAAAATTCTGAATCCCGTTTAGTGTTTTTAATCAGTCAAATAATCTTGTGGAGAACAACCCTATTGTAAAAAGGTAGGTTAAATATGTATTATGAAATGTTTTATATTGCTCAAGGCAGCAGAGAACGGACTTGTAGAGGGCGATGACATGTCTCACAGGTCTTACAGCTGCATGGACCTGGCGTGTCAATGTTTCAGAGTAATGGTTTTGCTCTGATATAAAATATTTACTCAAATGATCGCCCGGGATCTTCAAATGGCACATTTTGGTAAATTTGCTTTTTTACTTCTGCAGGATGCCTTTGCTAACTTCTTTCTAGCCAGCATGTACGAGTGGGCCACATTTTCGCACTATTGGCTGTAGTGTCTGTGCTGAGCAACGAAGCTGTGGAAATTGATTTCCAGGGATGTATTACAAGTTGTGTTTAGGCAACATTGAGATCAAATGATCCTAGCCACAAGGTTTAGGGTCCCTGTTGCTACACACACTCTATAATGGCCCGCCAACAGCTATTCCACTCCTGGGGCTTTATTTATTAAGCATGCACAGAAACTATCACAAATGTGTACTTATAAATAGAATTGAGAATGCTCAAACACATAAAACACTTAGCAAAAAATCCTAAGACCCTTTTTTTGCACACTGTTAGGAGATCACAATTGATAAATATGCTTAGTGTTTGAAGGTGGTTCTGATTCTGAGTTCTCTGATAATACATTCAGATATATGAAGAACTGTTTAAGATGCATGTGTCATAGTTTTCTTACCATAACTACAGTGATTTAATTCACTTAAACAGTATGTCATGACATTTTGTGTTAGTGCGGTCCAACCCACTTAAGTAATCCATATGAAAGCAAGCTAACTGCAAGATGCCTAAATGTGCTTCTAGTGAGTGATGCTTCTTCAAATAAATGATTAATTTATTAAACATTATCCACATTCAACTATTTTTTACAAGACAATAATCAATGAAGAAAGCATTTATCTAAACATGAATCAAAGAGGTAGGTTGAGCCTTAAAGGCCCTAAACCCAAAGTCCACAGAGAGCGAGAGAATTATAAAGGGAGAATGAAGCATAGAGAGGGAGGGAGAAAGAGACAAGGAGAGTATAGTTATCACTACCAGCACATGAACCAAGAAATAGCATCTAAAAATATTGTCTGACAGATCAAGACCGGAATGTCGTCTTTGACTTGAGTGGTCCACTTCACCCCCAATGCAATCTTTGTGGAAACTAGCCTCAACAACATTTTCCTGGATCATACCCAATAGTGATCTTTTCAACTGGTGGCAGTTTTGTTGTAAATGTTGTCAATATTTGGCAGGTGTGTTAGATTAAGAGGTTCTTGCTCTGAACCAAACAGGTCAAGCCAATGTTTTGGTGGGAAAGATGGTTGAGTCAAGACACCATAGTGGTTAACACTAGAACCGCCAATTGGCATTTGTGTTAGTAATTTAAATATACCTTCCATTTTGAAAGCTACACCCTTCTCCTTCCATGACTTTTCCTAAATACGCATATATTACATTGTTCCGTTGTTGGAATTCTAATCTGTCAAACAGAAAACTATTTAGAGACTATTTACCAGTTTTTTTACCCTGTGTCCTGACTTAATCCGCCAACAGCCCACGCCACTTAGCATTGGTACCCAAATGGTAACCAGGCACTTATCACCCCTCACTGAATGCATGAAGTCCATGGATGAATTTGCGATACTCCCAGATGAATGATCAGACCTTGTTTGAATTTGAATGAACCTACACGTGAAATAAAAGATTTCCATGACCATTCAAAAACTTAATTAGGCTATTATTGAAACCGTTTATCAATAGGAGATTTAGCCTGATTGTAAAGGCTAATTCATCAAATGTAAATAGAAAATCTACATTATTTTCTAAATCACA
This sequence comes from Esox niger, assembly GCA_016801105.1. Classification (NCBI taxonomy): domain Eukaryota; kingdom Metazoa; phylum Chordata; class Actinopteri; order Esociformes; family Esocidae; genus Esox; species Esox niger. The sequence continues at coordinate 150,563 of JACXGJ010000118.1, read as the reverse complement.
CACACATCATCTCTTTTTGAATTTTCTCTGCTTATTCTACAGAAGATTAATATTCTACTAATGTATTAGGCAAAATAAATTCCAATTATATGTTTTCAGACCTCATCGTAATATCAGTTGCCTGGGAATTTAACAAACCAGAATGCTGGAGACCCATTGTAAAACATCAAACATACAACACAGTCATACATTACATAGTCAGTCCATAGACCCTGGCATATTTCATTAACTGGATTTGCAAACATTATACAGGAAGTTCCGCGCTAACACACTTTATACAGGACGTTTCACCCTTAGCATCCACCTGTCAAATCGCTTGACCGGAATACCCATTAGGGTCATAACTCACCAAAATGACAGAAGCCATCCTAGATTTACTACTCATCTGATGTCACACACCACTGCTTTACCGAGGTGATAGAATGGGGGATGGCCAGTGCCTGTCCCGCCACAAAATAATGCATTGGATGTTCATATGAATCACAGGGTTTCACTGTTCCCTGTACTCACTTAAAGTTGATCAAATATTTGCAAGTTGTTTTTGAAACAACGCCCAAGGCGTAGCTTATAGAGATCAGCAGGCACGCTTCGGCAATGAGTATGAAACCAAGATGTAATCCTTGACAATTCTCTGTTTTCTAACTATTCCAGGGTGTCTATCACTGGCTGGGTGTGATGTGTGACAAATAGCTAAGAGTTTGCTCTTTAGCCAAGATGAATAATAGATCTGGTGATGAGTCAATGATTCATAAGCCATCTGTCATAGCGCAACAGAGCTGTGTCGTTGAGAGACGAACCCTCATCAAAGCACAACACTCCCTGTAACACAGCAGAGCAGGCAGGCCGTAGAGCTCTAATTAACATGCTGCACCGCTAATGCCTAATGTTTGTCCACTGGTCCATATGTGATATTGGTAACATTGCCACCATATTTCAATTTTACACCACCAAAATTCAGTCACCACGAATACTCAATCCCTAAACATGTGGAGTCAGAAACAGGACTGCATTTGGATATAATTGTTTGGATTGGTTATTTGGCTATTTTGAGTGCATATGTACAGTTTGGTCCAGAACTATTTGGACACAGACACAGCTTTCATCATTTTGGCTCTGTTCACCACCACAATGGATTTGAAATTAAGCAAGCGAAATGCAATTTAAGTGCAGAATTTTAGCTTTCATTCAAGGGGTTGAACAAATATATCATATGAAACTGTTAGGAATTTTTGCAATGGGCTGGGACCATAGTCAGGACGCGACAAAGATAGATGCCTCTAGGCATCTCTATGTGGTTGGGTCTCTCCAATTGGAGGCAGTTGTAGATTGTTGCCTCCAATTGGGGAAACCATTTATAGGGAGTGTTTGCCCACACAGAGTGTGGATTATTTTGGTTACTGAGAGTTTGTTTCATGTCACCAAGTCACTGGAGCTGCTATAAGTTTGTTTTGTTTCGTTACCTTCATTAAAACATGGATTACCATCACCATCCGTTTGTCCCGTTTGGCCCATTCCTCCATGCAGATCTCCTCTAGAGCAGTGATGTTTTGGGGCTGTCGCTGGGCAACACGGACTTTCAACTCCCTCCAAATATTTTCTATGGGGTTGAGATCTGGTGACTGGCTAGGCCGCTCCAGGACCTTGAAATGCTTCTTATGAAGCCACTCCTTCGTTGCCCGGGTGGTGTGTTTGGGATCATTGTCGTGCTGAAAGACCCGGCCACGTTTCATCTTCAATGCCCTTGCTGATGGAAGGAGGTTTTCACTCAAAATCACACAATGCATGGCCCCATTCATTCTTTCCTTTACACGGATCAGTCGTCTTGGTCCTTTTGCAGAAAAACAGCCCCAAAGCATGATGTTTCCACCCCCATGCTTCACAGTTGGTATGGTGTTCCTTGGATGCAACTCAGCATTCTTTCTCCTCCAAACACGACAAGTTGAGTTTGTACCAAAAAGTTCTATTTTTGTTTCATCTGACCATATGACATTCTCCCAATCCTCTTCTGGATCATCCAAATGCTCTCTAGCAAACATCTGATGGGCCTGGACATGTACTGGCTTAAGCAGGGGGACGCGTAGGATTTGAGTCCGTGGCGGCGTAGTGTGTTACTGATGGTAGCCTTTGTTACTTTGGTCCCAGCTCTCTGCAGCCTGGTGCAGGTCTACAATTTTGTTTCTGGTGTCCTTTGACAGCTCTTTGGTCATAGTGGAGTTTGGAGTGTGACTGTTTGAGGTTGTGGACAGGTGTCTTTTATACTGATAACAAGTTCAAACAGGTGCCATTAATACAGGTAACGAGTGGAGGACAGTGGAGCCTCTTAACGAAGAAGTTACAGGTCTGTGAGAGGCAGAAATCCTGCTTGTTTGTAGGTGACCAAATACTTATTTTACAGAGGAATTTACCAATAAATTCATAAAAAATCCTACAATGTTATTCTCTTGATTTTGTTTTCTCATTTTGTCTCTCGTAGTTGAAGTGTACCTATGATGAAATTACAGACCTCTTTCATCTTTTTAAGTGGGAGAACTTGCACAATTGGTGGCTGACTAAATCCTTTTTTGCCCCACTGTCCCTGCACACTTCAGAATTCATCCGGCTGCTTCTGTCTTCCATCACATCATCAATAAAGCCTAGTGACCCAGTGCCATTTGAAGCCATGCATTGCCATGCCATCACACTTCCACTACCGTGATGATGTGGTATGCTTCAGATTATGAGCCATTCCAATCCTTCTCCGTACTTTTCTCTACCCATCATTCTGGTACAGGTTGATCTTAGTATCTTTCCAAAGAATGCTGTTCCAGAACTGGGCTGGATTTTTTGTATGTTTTTTTGACAAGTCTAATCTGGCTTTTCTATTTTTGAGGCTTATGAACTGTTTGAATCCTTGTGGTGAACACTCTGTATTTGCTCTCATGAAGCCTTCTCTTTATGGTAGACTTGGATAATGATATGCCTATCTCCTGGACAGTGTTCCTCACATGGCTTGATGTTGTGAAGGGATTTTTCTTTACCATGGAAAGGATCTTAAAATCATCTACAACGGTTGTCTTCCATGGACGTCCAGGCCTCTTTGTGTGGAAGAGTTCGTATCACTTGCATTGGGATCTCCTTTGACCGCATGTTATGGGTTCACAGCAACAGTTTCCAAATGCAAATGCCACACCTGGAATCAACTCCAGACATGTTATCTGCTTAATTGACAAATAACTAATAAAGGAATAACACACACCTGTCCATAAAACAGTCTTTGAGTCAATTGTCCAATTAATTTTGGTCCCTTGAAAATCAGGGGGCTGCATATTAAAGAGCTGTCATTCCTAAATCCTTCCTCCAATTTGGATGTGAATACCCTCAAATGAAAGCTGACAGACTACACTTCTAGCCCATACTCATTATTTATCTGTAACTTGAATATGTGTGGTCTGATCCAACAGACAAGCAACTGTAGCTCAAATTGCTGAAAAAGGTAATGCTGGTGCTGATAGAAAGGTGTCAGAACACACTACACAGTTTTTTGCATAGGGTGCCCATTCTGACCCCTGTCCACTGCCAGAAGTGCCTTTAATAAGCATGTAATCATCAGAAATGGACCACGGAGCAGTGGAAGAAGGTGGTCTGAACTGATTAAATCACGTTTCCTTTTACATCACTTGGATGGCCGGATACATGTGCGTCGCTTACCTGGAGAACCCATGGCACCAGGATGCACCATGGGAAGAAGGCAATCCATGATGCTATGGGCAATGTTCTGCTGGGAAACCTTGGGTCTTGCCCTTCATGTGGATGTTACTTTGACCCGTACCACCCACCTAAGCATTGTTGCAGACCATGTGCACCCTTTCATGGCAGCGGTTTCCCCTGATGTCACAGGCCTCATTCAGCAGCATAATCCACACTGCCACAAAGCAAAAATTGTTCAGGAATGGCTTGAGGAACATAACAACAAGTTCAAGGTGTTGATGTACCTCCAATTTCCCCATATCTCAATCCAATCGAGCATCAGTGGGATATGCTGGACAAACATTTCTGATCCATGGAAGCCCCAACTTGTAACTTAGAAGATCTGCTGCTAACTTCTTGGTGCCAGTTACACCCCAGCACACCTTCCGAGGTCTAGCTGAGTCCATGCCTCAACAGGTCAGGGTTGTTTTGGCGGCAAAAGGGGGACCTACACAATATTAGGCAGGTGGCCATAATGTTATGGCTGATCGGTTTTTATATATGGGCATTGTATTTTTGGAAACTGGTCCATAATTGTTGGTAATTTGTTATATTGGAGCAGAGAGTCTATGGATTCCCCACCAACAAATGAAGTCACTACTATAAGCTAGAATTAGCATATGGAGTCAGAAACAGCGTATATTTGGGAATCGTCCTGGGGTAATGGGAAACGATGGCGGGTTGTTATTACTGTGGCCGCTGTTAGCAGTGCGGTACCATGAAAACAGCCTTGGGTCAGCATGGCTGTTTGATTGACAGAGAGAGTTGAGGGATTGTCGTCTCTGTCATGGGCATACACATAAAAGGTGTCTGGTGGAAATGCGGTGAACTTTAATAGCAAAGACTTCAACAACATGGCATACGTCCTCCCTGTCAAAGCTGTCAGTTAAATAAGTTCCTAACTTAAATTTGCCCTCAAGAAGTTGTGGCTGTCTGTCATTTGACGTGATGCTAATGACAGGTGTCAAGCAATGATAGCATTATGACTTTATGCTTTATGGCACTGCCGAGTGAAATATTATGGTGTATCTTGTCTGTGGATTAGTAGTGTTACATTTTTAAACTCAGCAGTTAATTGAAGATTCACATGTTCTCCAAATATTTTTTCTTCCCTTAGTATTTTGAGGTGTTCTGTACACACTTATGGCCTTGTATTGCAGCACACTCATCAGCAGGGAAGTGCAACAGTGATGCAGCGCTACTGTGAGGCAGTAACTTAGTCCACTGAGCCACTCAGCGACAACTTGAAGGACCTTCTTTCAATCAACTTGCTGTTGATCAGCTTGCCCTTTTCTTTTGCTTTTTAACCAGTATTGCTTCCTGGAAATAGATTGTTCCCTGGCATGCAGTGGTGCCAGTGACAGTGGCTTGTCCTTATGGAGGCTTTGTGCTTTTCCTGAGGTACTCCCACACTGCTCAGCTTTCTGGTACAATGAAAGAGCCTCCGATCCTTCTGAAGCCTCCCACAGTATCCTCATGTCGCCCAGGGATTTAACATGCTGCATTATGCTCACAGGCTGAAAAAAACACTCTTGCCTCTGAACTTTGTTGGTTAAACTGTATTTCCTGAATGGATTACCGAATTTATGGGATATGCACCGGCAGTACCACCCACAGAGATTTCCTCTTTGTTCTTTAAAAGGCCTTCTGTTGATTGGGCCTGGATGGCTGTATGTACTGTCAATACGAATCATCAAGCTTGTGGACCTAGCTAACACGTCTGCATGCCCAGTAGCCACGTACTCTGACCACTGATCGAGACCAGGTCAGGATACAGCTCGTCTGGCTGGCTTCTCACAAATCACAAGGGTGCCTGCCTGAGCAGAAAGTGCATCTGCAGACAAAAACTGAAAACTATGGGGATGACATTTTTAGCTCCTAGATCCCCCCGTCTCCATAACAACTAAAGAGCGACTGAGACAGGGTAATGATTTAGAGAAGGGGAGGAGGTTTAACTGTCTGTGCTCGGCTCATCCTAGATAGAATAATAGCATTTCTATCTCTGTACGGACGTGCTATTTTAATAGCTTGCTCCAGTCTTAATTAAAATGTCTGACACCCCAGTGTCCTGACACCCCAGATGTGACTAATCCTCAGGAAAGTATGGCTGGAGCTTTTCTTTACAGACTATAATTGGATCTGTGTTATTTCTGGGCAACACTTTCTTCAGAAAATGTGAAAATGGAAACCGTTGCCTAACAGTGTGCTACAATGTTTGCTTTGTTTGTTTGAGGACACATCTGCCGCCAAACGTCATTGAATCTCTGTATTTTGTAGTTCGGGAGTTCAGGTCATGGGATTGAAATGCGTTCCTGGAAAGAAACCTCAGAATCGGTCTCCAGTCTTTCTTGTGTTCAGAAAGGTCAAAGTGAATTGCATTGCCGTAGGTTAGATTTGGGCAAAAGGGCAGAAAAAAAGTCAGAAAGCGCGTGGACACTTATAAAGTTATAAACCGCCTCCAGTATTCACATCATAGGGCCAGTGTCATATAGAGGAATAGAAGCTGTACCAGAGGAGAGGAAGAGCCAGGGGCAACGTCTGGGAATACACTGGGAAAAGTAAACACCTGCCTCCCATATCTCCCTTTCACCTGCTGCACTGAATCTCCAATGAGTTTGCCCCTATTAGCAGGCACATCAGAGAAAGGACAACATTTGCATTTTATAATGAGCTGCTTCTCATGTGTTCCAGCTACTAGCAGACAAGCCGGGCCTTTCCTTGCTGTCTGTGGACCGTGCCATTTATCCGGGGGGCTGCGACTCAATGCCCACTGCTTGAAGGGTTAAAAATGTCGTCCTGTTTTGTATTCATAGTTTTAGTACGTGAGCCTGGGTCATTTGTGTAGCCTCCGTCATTTGTGTATCTATTTAACAGTTTCCAGTGTACTTGCCTCAGGTTACATTGCCTTGATGGAGCTGCAGTCTCCAGTTCCCAAATAGAATGTGCTTGTGCCTTCTTCCTACGCAGTGCAGCCAAAATGAAGACTTCACTGCCTGGGGTGGATCGGCACGTTCTGTATTATTCCTGTTCGCTCGCATGCATGGACATGCCATTCACAAACAACAACCAGTCAACTCCCCGAGGTTTAAACATGAGTGGATCACATCTGTAATGGCTGGGCAAATTTTTCGGTCGGAAAACATTCTGAGTAACGCGGTTAGCTGCACACATGTGAAGTTAGCTGCACACATGATGAAACGCAAAGATGAGACGCTGAGGTAGCGACTGAGTGTTGTATCGAACAGGAGACGAACACTCAGTAAAATCAGGAATTGTTCTGTTTGCGTTCTACCTACGAGTAATACTGATCAGTATTAGTAGACTTTAATAAGATGTGTACAAGCTAAATGCCTTGCTATACTGTTTCTTGTTGTTTTGAGGCAATTTTGTGCCAGTGGTATGAAAACAGGACCATGTGTTGTGAGTACATAGATTGTTCTATGTACTATTGTAAAAAGATGTGTCTTCCTGGTGAGCTGATGTGATGAATTCACAAAGAATTCATGAATTCAATTAATTCGTGATGATTGTCGACAAGTGCGTTTGGCCCTAGTGTCAATACATTAACCAGCCACAATCTATGCAATGTGTTCAACCCTAAATGGTCCAAGAAGTCCATGAAGAAATGTAGCACACTCACTTATTCTGTTAAAAAAAACGTCTAATCGCTGTTTGATATAGTAATGATGTATTACCGGTTAATAGCGTTTTAGGTGTGCATAGGACATGACAATAATTAAGTGATTTCACCAGGAAAAAAGTGTCATTCCCTTGAAAAGGAACAAACGTTTATTGTTACATAGAACCACACTGATACAGAGGATTTCATTACAAATGGTCATGCTTATACTGTAAGCAAATCATTCTGTAATACCAGTCTTTAAACAATAGGCTGTATTAATTAGACTTGAATAGTTTTAATTAATCATAAAAAAGGCTGTCCCAACGTCTAGGTCATTAATGTGTATTGACAATGACCATACTAAAGCTGCATAACTTGCATTAATTTAACCTAAAACAGTTTCTCTTGAACTGTTCAAGCTAGAGAAACCAAGTTAATTTCAAATGTTTAGGCTATGCCAACTAGAAGTTCCTAAATGTACAGTACCAATCAAAAAGTTTGAGAAGTGTGTTTGGACAGAACTGTTGCCAGGTAATGTACTGTGTATTGACATCAACAATATTAATAACCATTAATAAAAAGTATCTCTTCAATCGTTTAAGCTTAAGGGAATAAACCAACATTGTTTCACATGGTTTGGCTTTTCCAGACCATTGAGTATAAACAAGCTGGGAAGCACACAACATTTAATTCTGTAAATGCATTTTCTAGTTTAATAAGTGTGTGTGTGTCTGTGTGTGTGTGTGTGTGTGTGTGTGTGTGTGTGTGTGGGCGCAGGATATTGGCCACAGCAGGAGCTCACATGAACATCCCCGTTGACCTGCGGACACTTAGGGCTGTCCGGGTTCTGAGACCCCTCAAACTTGTCTCTGGAATTCCCAGTAAGTAGCCTATACCACATAATGTAAGTAGCCTATACCACATAATGTAAGTAGCCTATACCAACTAACGTAAGTAGCCTATACCAACTAACGTAAGTAGCCTATACCAACTAACGTAAGTAGCCTATATCAACTAACGTAAGAAGCCTATACCAACTAACGTAAGTAGCCTATACCAACTAACGTAAGAAGCCTATACCAACTAACGTAAGTAGCCTCTACCAATTGAGGTAAGTAGCCTATACCAACTGATAGCTAGAAAATACAGCAATATATATATATATATATATATATATATATATATATATATATAAACAAAACGAAGTGTCTTCAGATGTCTTGAGACTGAAAATTTGTTGCAAAACATCTATAAATTGTTTCCTAGGAAATCACTCGACATTTTAAGACATTTCGTCAGAACAACAATTTTGTTAAACATGACTATAAAAGTCTTCAGAGTGTTTGTTTACACTAAAATTCTTCCAACAATTTGTTATTGTGGTGTTCTGAATGTGTACAACAATTAAACTAAAGATTTTAAAGTTCAATTCTTCAAAAATTCATTAATAAATAGCTTGCACTGATACAGTATGTCCAACTCCAGACTGCCCCTTTAATCAAAAAAGTTATATTTCATGGAAGTCTACATATGAGTCATATTGAAAATTGACAGATGCTGCACCATAACTAGAGAAGGTTAGGCAGGCAGAAATGTTGTGGTGGAACTGTGCTGCTAGCCATTGTGCGAGAGCTGTGTAAATGAGTTCTGACAGCATATGTTCTAAATAGTTCCCACACTTCTCGTCTATTACTGTTCAGCGCTCCATGACTCACTGCTGGTGACACATGACAGTTTTCTCTTTCTCTCGTCATCTTTCCTCATGTGACCAGGCCTGCAGATAGTCCTGAAATCCATCATGAAAGCCATGGTGCCGTTGCTCCAGATTGGCCTGCTGCTGTTCTTTGCCATTCTTATGTTTGCAATCATTGGTCTGGAGTTCTACAGTGGGAAGCTCCACAATACCTGTCTGCCCATGCCCAATATTCTAGGTAAGGCAAAATATACCTGATTTAACATGAAACATTTTCCACTTCTCCAGAACAGGTAAATTAGTTTGGGGGATGGAATATAATTATTTCTGAAGTGGTTTTCTGACAATTCTTTTCAAATCAATTGAATTATTATTACTATCAGAATGGAATCAGATTGTTCCCCTAATGTGATGTTTAATACACTTTTCTCCCAAAACAAGCAGACAACAGCTGGCACAAAAGCCATCGCGATTGTTGATTTTCCATGGTTATTGAGTTATGAATTTGCCGAGTTTTAGAAATGTATTCTTCAGCAAACATTTGCTCAAGGAGAGAGAGAAAGAATGGAACTGTGTTTTTTGGAAATAAATTTTTTCTTGAGATCAAGGACATTATCTGGCAACATATTCATAGCAAGAACATAGTTAGGTAATCAAGTGTAACTATGTGTTGAGTTCACACTCCCCAAAGTGTTGAATTCTTTTACAGTCTAGATTAGCCTGGAAATCTTACAACCCAAAAATGTATGTTGTAATATTAGGCTTCTATTTTATAACAATGTAGTCTAGTTGTTGTTTCACGGATAATCTACAAATAGACTAAAATACAGACCACTGGCATTCTACATAGGAAAAGTCTTCCCATAACATACAGGCCAGCTGACCAAGAAATGCTCCTAGTTATCCCTAAGAACCCCAGGCTAACATCAACATGCCTCTCATGTCTCCATCAATGTCAAGGTGAATGCATTAACTGTCAGAAAGAGACTGTTCAAACCTGGCCTACATGGGATGTCAGGAAAGAAGAATGCGTATATACCGCGTCTTCATTTTTCATCCAGGTGGGGGGGCGGGGGACAGGACAGCTTGTACCCGGGCCCGGCTCTAGACTGATGAGTCAAAGATGGAGTTGTTTGGCCGTAATTCAAAACGCCATGTCTGTGTGACAGAAACACTGCCTTTGATCAGAAGAACCTCATACGAACTGGAAAGCATGTAGCTAGCATTGTGGTGTGGAGCTGCTTTGCTGCCTCTGGGCCTGGCTGACTTTCCATCGTTACTTCAGATGTTCATTTGAACCTGAGGCCATGTGTCAAAACGTTTGCCACAGGACAATGATCCTAAACACACAAGAAAAGTTACAAAAGAATGTCTCCACTATAAGAAATGGGGGTTAATGTAATAGCCATGTGAAAGCCTGGATCTCAACCCTATTGAAATGCTCTAGGACAACTTCAAGAACAAGTTAAATTAGGTTTACCTGTTAATAATCTCTATTACATGTAAACATTTATGGTACATCATCATAAACCTCCTTAAGCCACTCATTTATCATTAAGCTTATACTACGCCTACACAGCCTTTAAGACATGTGAATGATCATCTTCTGGGAAGCTTCCTCAGCTTTAATGACAGACCATGCAAACGTCCTGTGATTGTTCTCTCTTGTTTCGGTTACACCCTCCCACCCAGTGTAGGTTGTTGCCAGGCTGACAACAAATGTTACCCAACTGACCTGAAACACACAATGCCAAAACCTGGCTGCATCTATAACTAACCATAACCTACTTGGCTTCCTGTGTAATTTAACCCCACTCTATATCTCAAAACTTCAACATTTTGGAAAGGCATAAATAGTGTTGCCTGGTCATTGAATGGTGAGGTTAGATCGACATGAAAGGTTATCTCCTAAACACGATTTGTTATTCTTGGAGTGTGGTCTTGTAACAAGCTTATCCCAGGATTTGTTTCTTAAGCTTTTCACCTTATATGAATAATATTTGCCTCAGATAAAGCCTTGAGTGAAATGTGCTGTCCTCTGAAAATGTCATTTTCAGAACAGATTGTCCTCACATAATGAATATGATCGTTCGTTGAGGGCTCAATATCACTAATGACTTGACTGAGTCTCACCGTGTGTCCTCTAATGTGTTTTCAGACTGTCTTAGTGGATCTCTACAGTCTACAGTTGAGAAAGCTGTTTTTCTCTTATCTTTCTGTCAGAAAATGAGACGGTGGACAAATCCGAGTCTGAGTTCCCGTGTGGGGTGAGGAAGTGCCCTGAAAGATATGCCTGCCGCGACACCTGGATTGGCCCCAATGATGGCATCACACAGTTTGACAACATACTTTTTGCCGTGCTGACTGTGTTCCAGTGTATAACAATGGAAGGCTGGACAACAGTGCTTTACAATGTGAGTCACACCTGTTTTGTCTCTAACAATTACCTTTTATCTAGATAGGCCTATTATTTGACCGTAATATTTCTTCCTTTAGTTTGCCTTTTGCCTTTGCTTTGTAGAATCAAATAGACTTTCTGCATCACTGAGGAGGCGCAGTGGTCCTTTTATCTTTATGAAAGGTGTCAGTATAAAAGTGATTAACATGCTCAGAGTTAACCTATTCTGCATACCCAATTGTAACATTGCAACTTGAAAGAGAAGCAGATGAAATATTTGAAAACACATTTGTGAAATTAGTTTAGAGTTTTTCATTTTATTGCACTTTAATTTAACAAATATTTTTCTTTTCACACCTTTGAAATGGCAATTATGGCATTGCCTTATTTCAACAATTCCACAGCAGGTTGGGAGATTCAAAGACAGAGACACGTGTCCTCTGATGGACAAACAGTATTGCCAAGATTTTCTGCTTTTAATCACACTGCTTGGTCAACCAGCAAGAACTTGCTGACAAATATGAATCGCAGGAGAGTGTATTCCCTGGCTAATTGTCCACTCAATCATAATATTGATGTTATCTATCATGCAGATGAGCTGTAACAAGCTAAGCTTGACACCTTGATAAGATTATTTCATGATGGTAGCTCACACCTCAGATTAATTGGTGACTTTAATTTCCCGACATATGCCTTTGATAAAAAAAATCCAACTATTTCCCAATTTTTCAATATGGGTTAGTCAACATTTGACACTCTGAACACTAAGATTCTCCTCTCCACTCTCTCCACTCAGTTTGTCTTCAGTCAGGGCAGCCTAACCCTGTCCCTGGAGATCTACTGTCCTGTCGGTTTTAGAGTAGCTCTCCAGGAATAGGGTTGCGCAGTCCTGTCTCAGGTTCTGCATGGCATTCTACCATTCAGGCCTCTTCTACCAAGTGATGTGGAGAGGATCCCATGTGCTCTCTCTATTGGTGTGACTGCTCCAATATTTTCCCTTTCCACAGTGTAATGAACCGTGGCCTGACCCTGGACAGCATCCTTTTATTTTTTTACCAATCAGTGACCTGGTCCTGCAGGTTCATGCACTAAAACATTTGTAGAGTACAAACGTATCCCACACAGAAAGAGGCTTGGGTCCTAATCCAAGCACTTGCAGTCTTCCTTCTAGACTACTGTAAGTCGCTGTTGGCTGGGCTTCCCACTTGTGACATCTAACGCCCACCACTTGCTCCAGAAAGCTGCAGCCTTCCTGTGCTTCGACATTCCCAATTGTCCACCCATAGTTGAAAGTTACCTTTATTATCTACTCTTTTATGTGTTTAAATTATTTGAATATTCTTTCATTATGAAAGTAGAATTTAAAACTACAGATATTCCTATTCAACGATCTCCGTTTCATGGACGTAAAACCATCTTTTTGGGTCAAGACAAAGGACATACATTTTTATGAGGCCATATAGTATTTTGGGTACTAGTTTAAAACTTGTTGTTTTTCCCCATAACGTAGACATTATCCAGATTGCGATTCTGATGTTATGGGTTGAAAAGTATTTTGAAATGTTTTTAAAATGCTTTAGATACACTTTCAATATGTAATATTTTCAATCGCAAGTGAAGATTTGACAATATTTGTCAAATACATTTCTCTCAAACAAAACTTTGAATCTGTTTTCCAGAGAATGTTGTCTCAACCAATGGTGGAAGGAACTAAACAGAACAGTTGCTTTAGTATATAATTAAATCAGAACATTGTAATGATTGCTGATGCAAAATACATATAATTAATTAATAGAAATCCAGTTTATCTTTTTATCCTGGGGCTGCTAGGATGAACCCCAGAGGAGAGATTTGGGTTAATTGGTCTTAGTCATGCACAGACGTATATATATTTTCAACTTGCCAGCTTTCCATTCTATCTAGCAACATTTTGGTTACTGTCACAAGCCCTAACTACTTGGCTACAAGTTAATGGTGTGGTTTATAAAACAAGTGAGCGCCTTCATGTTTTGGCGTTTGGCGTTCAGGTCCAAACAGCCTTGTTGTGAATATTTCTTACACTCTGCATGTATATGTATGGAAGAAATTATTCAAATCAAAAGCAGTGCAGTGAAAAAGGTTCAATTCAAATGGGTAGCTAAACTATTGAAACTGAAACAGTCAGATGTGTTGACAACTTGACACACTCTAATATAATGTTTCAATGAGTCTCCTTTCCTGTAATTATAAACACAATCGATTCCACACTGTACTTGAGTCAAATACATGAAGCACTGGACAATGATACGCTAACACCCCGTGTTGCGTAGGCGTGTATCTGTGTCAGGCGCGTAGGGTAATTAAGTGCAGTGAATAGGCTGGAGAGTGAGACCAGGTAATGCATCCTGATTATCTCCCAATTGTGTTGCCTCCACTGCCATCTGCCCACTGACCCATCTCATGTAATAACAATAAATTGCTTAAACACATGATCGTGATTTGGCCAATCTGGGACCTGACAGATATTTTTGGCTGCCACTGTTCTTTGAGATATCCGTTCCACTCGTGATTTGTTTCATCCTGAGGACAGTAAATCATCAGGACAGACGTGAAATCTTTATACTATGAATGTAAGTCTGTTATTGCACATTGAAATCACTGCAAATTATTTATATGGAATTATTTAGACTTTTCCCCCGATTTTTTACTTCCGATTTACTGAGCGAATCTTTTTCATTCCGTTCATACTTTTCGTTTAGTTTTTTTCTCAAAAATGTACCCAGGAAAATGAAAATGACAGAGACGACATTGTTGACAGCGCACAGCGCATGGTGAATTCTGCATGTCTGACTGTCACACATTCTCTTTGGACTCTCCCTGACGTGAAGGATAAGAAAAGCTTTTCAGACGACAATTTGCCAAATCATAACATCAGCATCGATACTATGCATTTATTTAATGTAGCATAAAAGAGCCAGCTGCTGGATTGTCTGTCAAGGACCTTCTGAAGTGTTTACTCTCCATACATGAGTCACATTCTTTCTGAGGATGATGTCACTAAGCATTTACCTCAACACATCCCAGGTTCCAACTAGCAGTACTTGGCCGGCTGGTGTTATGTTACAGCAGGCAGCTTCAATTTCAGGAGGGGCGCAGACAGACAGTGCAGTAATTCCCTAATCTGATCATGTGCCTGCCCAACTCAAATAAACTGAATAATGTTGGCCTATCCCTCCCTCGGCCAGCCAAATCAATTGTCGTCATTAATGCTTCTTACTCATTGCCCACTCGTTTCACTCTCACAATGGATTGGTTGTCACTGTTTAATGTGAGGCAGCCTGCTGAAACATGTGTTGTGTGTTAATGGTGATGCAATACAATGCCATACAAAACCATTCAGCCTAGGACCAAGTGGTTAAGCTCTTTTGCAAAGGAAATTCTGCAAAGGATTTGAGACTGCTTTTGTAAACGGACCCTTAGTACCTGGAAGTCAGCATGTGAACATGTAACTGCATCAAATAAAATTTTAATATTTTAAACATTTTAATGACATTGGTTTCAGAGCCAGAATCAATTACCTTTCAATCCAAGACTGTTGGAGCCACCTGCCTTCCTGGGTTTACAACAGGACAAATGCTAATGTAAAAAAGGGCCCATGGGTTTATGCCGCTAAAGTACATGCTGTCCATAGGCCTGTGCAGCAAAACCTCTGAAAGCTACTGTTTTTACCATGCAAACTATTGTTACGGGCATAAACTGGGATTTAGATTCACAGGAAAATTCTACTGGACTGATTTTCTGTAAGGTGGTGGAAACTCGATTGAATTGATTTTTACTAAATGTTTCATTATTTTCTGCTTGAGTAGCAGTGAAAAACTGTTTATCATACGCCTACTGACAGTACTCAGATTGCAGGCCATATTTTCTGCTTTAATGGCTTTTTATTTGAATTGATAGTCGCAAGGATGTTTATATTATGTTGACTTACGTCACTGTGAATGGACTTTATTTAGACATGACAGATTTGCTCCAATACTCTTTGATGTTTAGTATTGACGCTTACAAAAACACACATTCCAAAAAACACACAAACTCATACTCAACCATCTAGTCATTCACAAACTGACCATTCCACTCAACCCATTCTAACAAAACAATGTTGAGTACACATTGTACTGTTCTCTGTTGTTGGAATTACATACTCTGTTTCAGAATCCACTTAGTGTTGTATGGAACCCACTCTATCCTCTCATTCTGGCCCAGAGCTAATCAATACAACTGATTTCTCACACAAGCGTTCTGTTCTTTCTGGGACTGAGACACAAGCAGGCACCTCTATCTCACTTTGCAATAATTCTCCCGTATCTTAGTTAAAACAATTAAAACAAATCAACTTGGCTTTAGTTTCGGACTTGTGGGGTTGTGTATATTCCCCAACGTCCAGATTCAAGTTTTGTAATGACGAATGGTGGATGAAGGAACTTGTTGAAAGGGAGCAGAGAACACACCAGGCTCCCTCAGGGTGTCATTGAGGACTGTGTACGACTGTTAGACTGAGTGTGTTTGAATCTAGTTTCCTTTCAGTAGTCAGTCAGCTAGCTTCTGCCTGGCTCATTACTGACCACGGGAAAGCCTAACGGCTTGTTAAAGACCACCTCTGTCTGAACACTGCTGTCTGATGAAGCGCAGATCCTCCGAGATATGACAGCAGGCAGACAAAGGTGCGCCTCAGGATAGACAAAACAAAGCAGCTCGAGTCAAGAGCTACTCACATCCATGACGACTTGTTCTGAATGGCTTGGGGAAAGTGACTTTTAGGTCATTGCAAAACCAAGTCCAGATTCCCATGTTTTCACTGTAGATGCGTACAACCGGTAATTGAGAGAGTGCTTGGAAATGAGGAAGTATTGACACGGAAGCACCAGCTATGTCTGCTGGCTCATAGGGTGTGTGGAGGGGTCTGTTATGTAACCCACGCTTTTCACTTCTCCACCTGTATTTCTACTTTGCTGCAACACTCAGAGAGGTGTCCAAAAGTCTCCCATGACTTCCCACTTCTACTGATGATCTAAAATTGGAAGGAACTGAGCCAGAAAAATGTTGTGTCAGACTACAGTAACCTGCAACTTAACACACATCATCTATTGCTGCTCTTTGTAAATAGCCACACTGTTCTTGTAAATATAAAAGGTTCTTCATGCCATTTTGAATGTATTCTATTATTGATCAGTAAATCACTGTATACAGCTCTGGAAAAAAATGTATACAGCTCTGGAGACCACTGCACCATTTTCTTTCCTTTCCAAAAAAGTCAAAACGAAGATTTTTAATGGGGAACAGAAGGGTAAAAATAAAGAGACCACTGCAAATTGAACGCTTCTGTACCCGTTTGGAAAGAAAAGAAAAAGCTGCAGTAGTCTCTAATTTTTTTCCGGAGCTGTATATTCCTTAATTCAATATTTTTTGTCTTTTACTGTATCTGCCATTTTTACAGGACAAGCCTTTTATAAGCCTTTCAGGTTTAGTTGACGTTGGAATTGTTTACCATTTGATTTTGGTTGTGTGATTTTCCTGTCTTGTTTCAAACAACATAATTTGTGTTGGTGTACAGAAGAATATAGTACATTAGACTAACACTAGAGTACTTTCTTCTAGAACCACGATCACCTGTTCATTGTTGGCTCTTCTATCTCCACAGACCAACGATGCTTTAGGCCCCACGTGGAACTGTATGTACTTCATCCCTCTGATAATCATTGGCTCCTTCTTCGTGCTGAACCTGGTACTAGGAGTGCTGTCAGGGTGAGTTGATGTCACAGCAGCACCACTACCCCCCACACACACTTGTCTGGCTACTTCTGTTCCTATTATGTCTTTACATGGACTTTGGTATTTAGTTAACACAAAGAAAAGAAAGTATACTTACACATTACCTGCATGGAGAAAATACATTGATTTAGCCCCCCCAACCTGACCGACATGTTGGCTGGGTCATTGCCTTGCCCTACAAGCTAATCATGCTTCACATCATCAACCTCCTGGGGTTTTCTGTACTTCTGTTTCTAAAACGACACTCACTAGTTGATAAAATCTAGTAGTGTTCAAGCAACACACCAGATTTCTTCTTCCTGGAAATGAACAGATGTCTGCTGGGCACATGTAGTTTGATGCAATCGGTGTACACAGATCTTCAGAAAGTCCTCGTCTGCTGTTGTGTTGTGACAGGGAGTTTGCCAAGGAGAGGGAGCGAGTGGAGAACCGCAGAGCATTCATGAAGCTGCGGAGGCAACAGCAGATTGAGAGGGAGCTCAATGGCTACCGGGCCTGGATTGACAGAGCAGGTACTGAAATGATGCACCGTACGTGTCTACCTGTCAAAGTTCACCTCGGACGGCGTCCGGCTCCCACGTGACACATTGTTCTATTGGTCTGAAAGTGCAGTGTGATAGAAATAGCGAGGATGTCTAAGACCAAGACATGCTTCATCTCTCCTCAGCCTTGTTGGTGTGATGAGACATCATCATGGCTACTCTCTGATATAAAAAAATCAGGGATGGGGGATAAAATGGGTCAAATAAGTGGAGTGGCGATACCTAGACGGAAAACAGGGTTCTTTGGATTTAAACAATTTCCCAGTAGTGTTCTGTACTAACCAGATTTCATATTTGGTATATTTCCCCTTTGCAGAGGAGGTGATGCTTGCTGAGGAAAATAAGAATTCAGGACCTTCTGCCCTTGATGGTAAGACAGTATTTTACATCACTATTTTCATGGGAGTCTGTTTTGAATGTCTGTCATGAGATTATTTCTCATCCTCCAGTCTAGTAAGACTCTACTGGAAATATAACAGGGCTATAGTGGAACATATCAATTGTAGAAAACATGTAATTTTCTTTAATTATGAATGTATTCATATTACCTGATGCACAGTGCATGACGCTGTACATATTCACTGAGGGAGGTAAGGCACTATGGAAAAAAATAGGAGTAAGAAAGACTTGGGACAGCAGATTACCTAATGGTTTGAGCATTGGATCAGGAACCAGACACAAAGTGAAACATTGGCTTTTGTGCCTTTGAGCAAGGCTCATTTCTCTGCTAAATTAATGCATCGAATTAATAACAAAAATGTATTCAGTCACTAAATATTAGTCTGCTGAAGTAAAACTGGATACCTTTTTTCTCATTAAGTGTTGGAATTTACAATACTACCACTCTTGTTGACTGCTCTCACAATAGTTTGAGCAGTATTGTCAGTCATGACTTGATATGTTTGTGTGTTGTTTTGTGTGTCCAGGCTTGTGTGTATTCATAATATGTAAAGTGCAATCCATAAGTATTTGGAAAGTGACAAAGGTTTGATTGTATTACTCCAGCATATTGGATTTCTTCATGACAAAACGATTGGGATTAAAGTACAGACTGCCAGCTTTATTTTGAGAGTGTTTTGAGCCAAATTGAATGAGTGATTTAGAAACAACAATATCTTTAGGAACAAGTTGCGTAAAATGCCACTGAAAGCCCTGGACTATGACCCAAACCCATCCACCCCCCTTCGATCCTCCACCCATATGCACCAACAACAGCCTCACAATGCTACCAGCGCTCACATCAACGTTTCCTATGGGTGTGCATGTGATTAGGAAGTGACAAGGGGCAGGGCTGGCAGTGATTCACTTCCAATGGGAGGAATGGGCCGGTGCTCGTGGTAGTCGAAGATGGCCCAGTGGGCCGGCCGTGGCAGCTCTCAGTCCTTGTCCCCACAGTAGGGACAGAACATTTTTTTTATTCAAGATGATACCAGATGGCCAGTCCATTGTTGCCAGACACACACATACAAATCTATGACATTATTAAGTTAAGCATGATTTCCCCCAGCAAATGATCAAGTGAAGTATGATTTTTTTACCTAATAAATAAACAACCAAATCAACGTTTTTTATTAAATGTTGATTGACAGCTCCCAAGAGGCTGTCTGAATGGAATACAGACGGTAACCATGGTGAGGAACAACTTCTATTCTACACTTCCTTGCCACCTTTTGTTCCTTTTCAACAACTCAGTCTGACAATGGACGCTAAAATAGGGCTGGCTATTAGTTCCACAAACCACACTTACAAATAAACCATAAACCAGCTTGACATTCCAAAATGTATTTTGTCAGTAGACAAAATGGAACCTCAGGCTGTTCCGGTAGAAATATATACAGTAAGCTAGTGCAGGAAACAATAAATGCTTCCTCAAAAATATGTGACAAAAAATGACATTTAGAAAACCTGTTCGAATTAAGCAAGACCTTAGCCAGTGGGTTGAGAAAATGCTGCTGTAAGAAAACTCAGAAGCTACATTTAATTCAGACAAAACAACAAATCTGAAGAAAGCTGATAGTCTTGTTTTGACACTTTAGATATCCATACTTGTTTACTTGTTTTCAGAATTAGAAGTCACAGCCAGTCACGGCTTGTGCGTTGCCTGTCCTTGCAGTTCTTTGTTCTGTGTTTTAGTTCTAATTTTCTTGTTTTTATGTTTAGTCTTTGTAATTGGTTTCCTCTGTGTCTCATTAACCCTTTGTTAAGTCTCTATTTAAGTTCCTCCTGCCCTAGTATTTCCTGTCTGTTGTTGTTGCTGTTACTTGTTTCATGGTATGTTTGCTTCTCATGTTCTTGGATGTTATCAGCTTTACATAGATTAAACAAACTTTATTGAAAGAGTGTCTGCCCCTGTGTCCTACACCCTTTTAATGTGACAAGAATGTTTTGTTTTGTTGCAAGCATTATTTGCTCACCCGATTCACATAGTTTCTTGCTTGATTCAAGCTTTATTTTCTTATTTTTTAGGGGGCATTTTTTGCAGTATCAGGAGAGTGCCGCTGTTGCCCTAGCAACCAAAATGAAATTAACAGGCGCGGCCAATATGTTTTTTGTACACTAATAACTGTAGCCTGGTTCAGTTGCTTATGAACAGGGTCAAAGTCTAGGAAAATATTAATACATCAATTTGATTCTTACCAAATAGTGGTGGAGGAGTATATGAGATTTGGAGGAAGGAACTCAACATGATAATTATATGTCCCGCATCGCTCATATACCACCGAGTAGTGTAGGTAGGTGCTTCAAATCCTCTATTTTTTTGGATAGTGTACATGAATACTGCTTTTCTCAAAGTTAGTATGAGCAGAAGTTGTAGTCCAGTTCAGCCCGTGGCACCCGTGTGTGACTGGGAGCCTAGTGGATTTAGCTCTGACCAGGTTGCTTGATTGAATCCAGACAAGGCTAGAAATCTGTTGTTGCTTTCTTGGACAAGACAGCTAAACCAAATTGCTTCCTGGATGTTCACCGTGGCAGCCCGCTGCACCTCTCCAATTTGGAGAGGTCAAATGAAAAGCGGAAGCCATTACTCCATTTTTAACCTAAACCCAACAAATATCCAATATAGCCATAACAATAGACACACATTTTATTAGCGTCGTACAGCCGTGTCTTATTGCCCATGTGTACTATGTGCATTTAACTGTAGTCTTGTTTTACCAAACCCAAAGTGCCAAACCCCGTGCCGTGTCAAAGTGTCTGTTATTTTCACCATTCTTTTCTCATCAGTGTTCTCTGTGTTGGAGTGTCATAATCATTGCAGGGTTTTATTTTCTGTGTCCTGACAATGTGAAACCTTTGGCTGCAGTGCTAAAGAGGGCCACCATCAAAAGGCGAGGGCCAGATGCTGGTCACCGGGGCCCGGGAGACGACCACTATGGTGATATCTCATCTGTCGGTTAGTGTGTTTTGGTGCTTGTGTGTGTCGGTGCAGCCACTAAATACAGCAGTACTTTGTATCTATGCTGCATGGTTGAATGCTCTCCTCTTCATATTAGACCCTGATATTATAGGGGAGGACAATGTAATTGTTGTCATTGGGCATCAGACGGCAAATGGCAGATTATCAGCTCTAGACATCATCACGTCTGTGGCTGAGCTAATGGGAAGACTTTTTATCTTGTACTAACTGTTGTGCAATCAAAAGAAGATAGCTAGATGTGTTTGTCATCATACTACCGAGGTCCATTGTAGCGTATTGGATGTTCTGTCCCGTCCAGGCAGCCCGATGGCCAGAGCCAGCATCAGGAGCGCTAAAAGAGGTCCCACGGCTTATTTCAAGCGTAAGGAACGCCTGCTGCGCATCTCTATCCGGCGAATGGTGAAGACACACACTTTCTACTGGACTGTACTGGGCCTTGTGGCACTCAACACATTTTGTGTGGCCATCGTCCATCACAACCAGCCCCACTGGCTGTCTGTGTTCCTCTGTAAGTCGCTTACATACACACTCACACTCTCATGCACACACATGCACGAAAGGAGGGATTTTACCTTTTGCCAGGCAATCGTTGTTTTTATAAGAGTTTGTTATTAATTGACTCATGTGCTAAGTAAAAGGTTTTCGTAGATCAATAAACCTACCGATCACACAATATACCATCAAAGCCATGTATTTAGAGCAGTGGTTCTTAACCTTGTTGGAGGTACTGAACCCCACCAGTTTCATATGCGTATTCGCCAAACCCTTCTTAACTGGAAAAATAAAATAGTATTTTTTTCAAATCTAAAACATATTTTACTGGTGCACAGAATTAACCATGCATCAACATCCCTGTGTTTAAAGAACAAAACCATCAAAGCATGATTTTCGCACAAAAACAAAAACATAATAATGAATATTTCATATGAGTCGCATGTGTGTTTTGACCTCCGCCGAACCTCTGAGACTGACTCAACGAACCCCTGGGGTTCCATCGAACCCAGGTTAAGAACCACTGTGCTAGAGGTTTAGGCCATTGCGGCCCTATTTGCTCCTAATCAACATTAAATAAGTGCTGTGTTCTCAACCCCTGTTCCTGGAGAGCTACCGTCTCGGGATTTTTCACTCCAATCACAGACATGACTAATCTCAGCTGGACAAAATTATGGTTGGAGTACAAACACCGGACAATAATTCTCCAGGAGCGTGGTTAGAAACTATTTAACAGTGCAGAGTAACTGAATATATTAAATATTCTACGGTTTGGCTTAGTTCTGAAAATATTTCTGCCACCATATTCTCCATATAAAATAAGTCAATATGGCTGACAAAATGTTTGTTTCAACTGTGTGTATAAATGTTGTTGCTGTTTGTATTTCAGACTATGCAGAGTTCCTTTTTCTGGGTCTTTTTCTCGCTGAGATGTGCTTAAAGATGTACAGCCTGGGACCCCGACTCTACTTTCACTCTGCATTCAACCGCTTCGACTGTGGTGTGAGTTCCTTTTCTCCTCACTCCTGTAAAACTTACCAACATGGAGAGAGTGGGGTAGATAGGGACATTAAGATAGTGACAGGTGGCTAGCAGTTAGAGCATCTAAGTGAAAGGTTACTAGGTTGAATCCCAGAGCTGGTAAGATGCAAATTCTCCCATTTTATCATTTTCTAAGCTATTTAACCCTAATTGCAGACAATCTTCCAAAATAGTTTGAGTATATATAACAAGCATACAATGTAATTTTGCTGCCATTCCAAGGGCCTGAGAATTTCTGAATGCTTTGCTGAAAACATTGGGAGGGATTCTTTTAATGAACATTGATAGGTGTAATTATATTTATAATGAAGTGCAGTAAATGTCTTTGCACTATTTCTGTTGCCTCCGCACTCCTCTTGGTGGAGACCCCCTTCAGCCTTGTCTCTCTGTGTGCTGAAAGCTATTGGTGTGCTATTTGTCTCTGTGTCAGTGATGTTTGTGATATAGTTTGCCAAATAATCCCTGCATCCCATTGGTGGCTTGCTTCTGACGAAAAGCACTGTTGATCCTGTCAGCTTCTTTCTAGCAGGCCTGAAAGGCCCGTTGAAAGGCTGGTTGGAGGAAATCTTGCCTCTGTTCACCCCAAACTACTCGAATGCCCCAGGGCAGTGTTTCAGGACATTGCCCTGCATAGGGTGCTGACTTTCTAATGGGATGCTAAAGAGGTTTCCTGACTCACTGAAGATCCCATGACTAAAAATAGGGGTGTAAACTCATTTTACATTTCTAATCTGGCCCTCATACCATTATGGCCTCCTACTCATCCTATGTTCATCTGTCTGAATCCCCTTTCCTCCTTCTGTAACTGTCGTGAATGAGTTCTCGGTACACTTATCTGGCAAAATACGGTTACCAAAAAAGTGTTGGTTTGTTCATAGGTGATTGTGGGCAGCATTTTCGAGGTTATGTGGGGGTTCTTCAGGCCTGGCACCTCCTTTGGCATCAGCGTGCTGCGAGCTCTCCGTCTGCTGAGGATATTCAAGATTACCAAGTTAGTCCCAGATCTACTGTTCCAGTCAATTTGGATACACTGAAAGGGTTTGCCAAACCTCTCCTCGGGTCCTTGCAGACATTTATATTATTTTTCATTTGAACTTTAGCCAGTTTGAAAACCCCTTCCTAGAACATACATTTTCTAGCTTGTTTCAGATGGTGTTTGATTGGTACCTTTCTGCTATGGTAGGACATGTTGATGTGTATACATTGCATCACTTCAAGTAGTCAAATCATTTCCAACCCTCCAAATAACTAAGTGGTTATTAAGTGTTTGGTCTCTTGTTTGGACTGATTTAACCCTTGGTTGGCTGTGATTGACAGGTACTGGGCATCGCTGAGGAACCTGGTGGTATCCCTGATGAATTCAATGAAGTCCATCATCAGCCTCATCTTCCTGCTCTTCCTTTTCATCCTGGTCTTTGCTTTGCTGGGCATGCAGCTATTCGGCGGCAGGTAGTGTATCATTGATAAAAGGACAAACAACCACTGTCTGGCTGTCAGTTGTACACCAATGGTTTTCAACCTGCGTACAGTAGTTGCTCTGCACATTTTAGTAGAAACGTGTATATACTGTCTATTTTAATAAATGAGGCAGTGGCTTGGACTGCTAGACGACCTAAGCCACTATAGTATGTCTGTTAATTTCACTGATATGATTGACATAATAATCATGTAAAAAGATTCTGTGACTCTGCGAACAGTGGTTCTTGAGAGCTTTTGATTGTGATTTGGGGGTCCCAAATCAATGGAATGGATTTAGGAATCGCTGGACATGAATCATCCTAAAAAATGATGGACATTTGCACTATGTTATCTAAGTAGATGGGAGTGAAACTGTTGGGCCTTGTTTATCTTGATATGCTTAGTGCAACAGAGTTGATATTGAGATAAAACATGTTTTGAAAGGTTAAGTCTTGCCCTAGCAGATTCCATCACACATCTAGTCTTAGCTGTTGTGCAGCCATGTTCCCTCGGGTAAAGGACCTTCTCTGGGCAACTGTCACATCAAATTATTCAGTTAATGGAGAGGTATATTGCCTGGCCGCTTCAAATAAGTTCCCACTTTCCTTTATAAGGAAAATAAAACCACTCTGTCTTCTCGGACCTTCTCTATCCATGCAGGTTCATCTTTGAAGACTACACTCCTGCAAACTTTGATACCTTTCCTGCAGCCATCATGACTGTCTTTCAAGTGCGTCTCAACTCACTTTTGATTGAGTCAAGTATTGTGTTTTACTGTAGGAAATTCTGTAGGATTAACAGTAATCAAAGCTTTAAAAGTCTTAATCTTTCTTATGGATCCACGGATGGTCGGGAGCCTATAGCTGATCTACATGTGTCTTGCGTCAAAATGCTGGGGTGTGGGGCATTACTTTTCTAGATCTTGACCGGAGAAGACTGGAATGAGGTCATGTACAATGGAATCCGCTCCCAAGGAGGGGTCAAATCAGGAATGTGGTCGTCCATATACTTTATTGTGCTCACTCTCTTTGGGAACTGTATCCTTTCACAGACAGATTATCATTTTCCATGCTGCAGATGATAATTAGATTAGATTATTCCATAGAAATCCTTGGTGTGGGGCTGCAGAACAGTGGTAACAATCCCAACTCCATACATTATTGGAGACCAGGGTTCAATACCAGTCTCTGCCCTTTACCACCATGTCTCTACCACTCCTTGTTATGTCTGTAAAAAAATGTATTTAATAAAAGTAGCCCCTTAACATGAATGTAACAAGACACCCTGTTGAATGTCTTCTTGGCCATCGCTGTGGACAATCTGGCTAATGCCCAGGAACTAACTAAGGTAATAAC
This sequence comes from Esox niger, assembly GCA_016801105.1. NCBI lineage: Eukaryota > Metazoa > Chordata > Actinopteri > Esociformes > Esocidae > Esox > Esox niger. Next base: position 125,010 of record JACXGJ010000118.1, on the reverse strand, counting down.
TGTTCAAGACCTACTGTAAGTAGATATGATAACCACTTTCATCAACACCTTTGAATGATTATTTGATCCTATGCAATCTCACGTAACCCTCTCATAATGGGTCAGATAAATTAACTGGTGAAATTTGGTAAAGAAAATATCTCAGTTAAACAATGGACTCGGTATGACTTGATATATATACAAGTGTAATGAGATATAATGTACTATTCCAAAGTACATTGTACAGTAACATAACGTTCTGTTCAATGGAAACTTGTATCTAGGATGAAGAAGACGAAGAGGCTGCTTTCAATCAGAAACATGCTCTACAGAAAGCCAAGGAAGTTGGGGCTATGTCGTCCCTGATGTCTTCAGAGTAAGTGGTGTGTGTGTCCCTGCTGTGTGTGTGTCCCCCCCGTCTCTCTCGTGTCTCTCACAACTCACTGATTACTAACAGCCTCAACAGAGAGGATTCTCAACAGTGGAAGCTACCGTGGCACCGTCAACTCTAAAGGCAGGGAGGAATTTAGGTTGCGAAATGAGAAAACCTCTTTGGTGCATTTTTTTTAATGTACTGTAGTGCTATGCCAACATTTGTTTTTGCAAACAGACAAATGTCTCCCTGCAGTGTATTAGAGCGCGGTTTTGAATTAGTGCCAATTTCACTTTATGTTACTGGCCAATTATAGTCTATTAAGTTATTTTATGTCTATTTGAATGCATTTAGAATATGTTTGAAATTGAACAATGTGTCACTACGGCTCCTGGCACCCAGATTCCACAGGGATGATCCTACGGTATGCCGTCGTCATAGAGACAGCATTACTGGCATTCAAATTCATGTTATCATTACGGTTAGAGTTACTCTTCTGCAGTATTTAGGCATCCTTATTTTCATAAGACACCTTTTATCATAACAGTTTTGTAGTAAATAGAATTACCAGCAATTAATCTGGGTAATGTTGGGTTACAAGAGGGTGATGTTATTTCATGCAACCCTGCTGTATTGATACTCTATATGGATCCTTTTCAGGACGCCTAGCCTGTGTCAAGAAATGCATGTTCATGCGCATGGTGCAGCACTGATAGACTGGAATGCATGTTTGAAATGAGCAGCATATTGCATGGGCGTTCCAAGCACAATTCATTTTTTATTATGAAAGATTTGGGTTTGATGCCGTGCGGCATTCGTTCTCCATGACAGTATGGTAATAAACCAGGAGTAGAGCTTTGCTGGATTTCACAAATATAATCAATTCTATTAATTGCTTATGCATTGCAGAGTGAACCAACTGCAGTGTTTTCCCCTAGGTCACATTACTTAATTTTTTATCTACATTTACCCAGGTAGCATTGGGGATCGGTGAGGTTTGCAGGGTGCTTTATTTTAAACTGTCTGGCATATTCAGGGTCGGGCACTTGTCTAATCACATTGACGAGATTTAAATACCATAGGTTTTTCCGGGGTCTGTGTTTGGAGACGGGTCTGCGTTTCATAATGCCTGTGAGGTTTGGGGTGAAATGCTATGACTGTCTTACTTTCACGGGGCTACTGCGCTGAATTTCAGAGCATGGTGAAGTAAAAAAGAAGGCTGCAGCATGTCTGGAAATCCTGATATTCTTGATCTGGGAGAGCAGTGGGTGCATGTATCTGACTAGCATGACCAATGAGAATGTGACACAGCACAACTTGGGGAGGAGGGCTGCACACAATGCAAACGGATGTCGTTGCCTTGCTTAAACGATCTTTCTTTGTTCCGACATTTCTGTGTATTATTCCTGTACCATGCTATGTCTTTGAATGTGTTCAACATTTCAAACTTCAAGATTTTATATGTTGCACCTGTTGATGTTAATGTTGTTCAGATTTAATACTGTGACCATCCTGTTTGTCATGTGGCGCTTTGCCTGCCTGTGGGCACACCCCAAAACATTTAGGCAAAATTATTTTGGTTCAATCATTTTTAAAGGTCTTTAGTGTCTCGCTATACAGATTTAGCTCATTTAACCTATACAGATGGAAAATGCAGTAGATACAGACTGACACTGGTGCATCAAAATTGGCATTTGCCCCCTCTATATTAATGTGTTTTGGGCTGTGTCACAGGGCCTGTTTTGTCTCTGCTCACAAAAGCACTAATGTCTTGTTTTCAACCAATCGCTTATTGATAACACGGACCACACAAGAGTACAAACCCGAGTAAGTATTAACACTGTCAGTTAATTTAAATTTCAAAACAAAACAGCCTGTCTGATGTTCTTAACTGGGTAAATGTTCTGTTCTTTATTACATTCCTTTGTTTTACTTCCTGAATCTTATAGTATTTGGTTCTGCATTTTATATCATTTCTAGTTTCTACTTTTCTAGTGTTTCTTTGTTTTCAGTGTTTTATTATGAAGCTTTAGAACACAACAGACAGTCAAAGGATATAATACAAGCTTCAGAATAAGACAACAAACATCAACTTTCTTTAAAGTAACTTTTACTTGGTAGTAAAATGTTGCTACATTTAGAACACAACATGTTCATTAAACTGATAAATTGTTATATATCATTACTGCTTTATCAACATTCTGGAACGTGCTTACCACGCTTTGAAAATCAGACTAGATTGTCTTTTCTTGAATGTGTCCCCACTGCTCACTAGTTCGGTACAGATGTTTCATTTATAAATGTATGTTTTGCAAACATTTGTACACAAGTGAGTAGAAGACATTCAAAAGAAATTCTAACACACTTTGGAAATGTTTTCAAATGAACAAGTAGTCATTACAAACTTTGTATTATGTATTATTTGTACCGAGATGTTCTTTTCTCTCTTACTGCTCCTCCTAATGATGTTGTTATCCTCTCTTTCAGCAGGCGGAGGAGACCCTACCTGTACAGGAAAAGAGCGATACACAGGACCCGGCATGCCTACTCTCTGGAGCAGGCTGAAAGCCTCGCCGAAGGGGCCACCTGCCCGCCACTGAATTCCTCTAACTCTTTCATGTCCAGGAGGGAAAGGAGAAGACGGATGACCATGTCTGTCTGGGAGCAGAGAACCAGCCAGCTGCGCAGGCACCGACAGATGTCCAGCCGAGAGATCCTTTTCAGCAGCCCCAGTGATGAGCAGGAAGCACCCCCTGGCTGCCCCCGCAACCCCAAAACCACAGGTACACCCACGGGGAGCCTAAAGCTGGCTGACGCCATGGCTGATCCCACGGCCTCAGTGGCCGAGCCCCCCAAGCCCATGGACATGCCACTAGATGAGCCGGCCCTGTCTATGGGTGTCCCCGAACCGCCCTTAGCCCCCCAGTTTGCAGAGCCCTCCACGGGCAGGCCCATGCCTGACCCCCCCGAGCCCACAGCCACGTTGACACAGGAGACTGCTGGATCCGATCCGCTCCCTGAGGGCAATCTGGCCGTAGTCAACCACCGCCGCCCTGGACTCAATGGTCTCAGGAGCCCCAGGTTGAATGGGGAGAGAAGGCGGAGAGCGGTCCGTAAGTTCCGCCCTCCCGCTGGTGACACCCAGACCCCCGACGTGGCTGGCATGAAGCTCAGGAGGCCGCGGGGAGCTGGGTACTGCGAGGTCCCTGCTGGTGCCAAAGGTTTGGACTCTCCCCAGGAAGAGGGAAGCAGTCGATCAGTCAGCAGAGAGAGGATGACCGCAGACAAACAGGAGAGGAGAGATTGTGAGGAGGGAAACGCCAACTCACCTACTGAGACCAGAGAGGCTGACCACAGGTGAGGAGTTCATATTGATGTAAAGCTAGTTCAGTAGTCAGGACTGTGTGTAGAACACTTTTTTAATTATAAAGAGTATCTAAAATAATTTCAGACCTCAGTGTCTCTTTTTGTTAACTAATGCTCGTACTAGACTGTAAAGGGCAAGTTCAGCAAAAAACAGTTTTGGGTTTCTGTAATTTGACAGAGATTTGACAAAAATTAGGTTTCTGAAATCACCTAAACTCTATGAAAAACATTTATATCTATACATAACCAACAAGTGATGTCTCAACACTGAATTTACAACATTTTGGATATGAAAACTGTATCAGACAAAACGCCTGCTAAATGCTAGTCAAACATCGTTATGGTCCATCAGGTCATTACTCTTCGTACTGGTTTCTAAGACTAGTAATTTTTAGGAGGCAGGACCAAGGAGGACAACAGCAAAAAATAGAGAACGGTTAGCCAACACCTGAGATTTTTATAAATGCTAGAAGTTACACGTGTGGTAGTAGTATTGGCACAGACAAAAGGTAAAAGCTAGCTATGTGGCAAAACTTTGATTCATTGCATCAGTGATTGCAGCAGTTTTTTCACCCACACTCACCTGTAATTCATAATCTAAAAATGTATTGACTATCGTTGAAGTTATATTCTGAAGCCAGCACCCAAACCCCCACACCAAAAATTTAAAAAATGCACCTGTATCATACAGTTCACACGTCCACTGCCCCATAGGCTTACTTTCCAGACGAGTAAAACTATACTCTCCCAATAAGTAGACTGTGTCAAGAAATATACACATATATTTGACATTATTATTCCCTTGTAGACAAGTCTGAGATAATTTAAAGACATTACAGCATAAACAACAACAAAATCTTTTTTATCTGATATAATAACCATGAACAATCGTTTACAGTTTGTTTTGGGGCTGGAGACAAAGATTGAGCTATGCCTTGAGATATGTAATTGATACATAGAGAACCAAGTGTTATATGTTTGTGGAATTTAGATAGGAGGAAGCAGTGTTGTTTTAAGACGCTCCACATTGAGTGACAGAGGCACGTGCTGGCAGCTGATATGTGTCCTACTCAGTGAGGCATACTGTTGTCTAAATTCTCTCAGAAGCAACAGATTTTTACAGTTGACATTTTTTTGTCTAGCAACGTCATTTAACATTCAACCCACTCGCGACTCAACCGCTCAAAAAATATTTGATGTCCCTTTACCTGGCTGCCCCTCTGCTGTGTGGTAACATATTCACATTAGCCCCCCACCACCACTGTCTCAGGTATAAACTATTTTTCATGGTACATTTCCTAATAGTGTAAAAGTCTACTCTGTGTGCTATCTATTCATTTTGTTGTTGAAAACCATAGTTAGTTAATCATGATAGCTTGGTTATAAAAAAATGCGTGCTGACTGACATTTTCAATGGCATAGTAACTATTGTGTTTCTATGTTTTATGCATAGTGTTTATTTAAAAAAAAAAAAAAAAAAGATTTATTCATATTCTATGTTATGAGCCTCTACTACCTGTAATCCAACCTATCTTGGTCAGGGTACTTAGATCGAATTGCTGCCACCACACAGGCTGGGAGTACCTGGTATTGGCCACGGCCAAGACATTGTCCTCGCAGGATTGACTCCAAGGTGATTCTGTAGGAAACACATCTGTATTGTGTAGATAAGGGAGAGAAAATACATAGATGACAAAATGCACACCCATAGCAAGAAAATAGGTATCGTCCAGTATAATATAAAAAAAATAATAGGCTCATTTGGCCTTTTCATTTACAACCCATGAAAAACTATAACATCTCTTTTATTGTACACTTGAAGACTATACAACCTACTGTGTTGAAAAGGTATGAATGTTAACACACGTGTTACACTGTTTGCCTTCATCTTCATTATGTGGATTTCTGCTAATCAGGATATTGGTGGTAAAACCAGAACTGGCAATTAATACTTCTTGATACTTCTTACAATATTTGTTCATATAAGTAGGCTTATTTAGACCGTATTGTGAAGTGCCCATTAGGTACGTCGTAGTTGTATGGCTCATCCATTTGTTCGAGATACAGTGTCTTGTCAAAACTTTGAAGGGGAGTCTACAGTAGCCAGTTACAGTATAGTGTAGGCACTAGGTATCTTCCTAGAAAATTGGGTGTAATTAGTCGGTATTATATTCATATTTATTATAGAGTAATAATTTAGGGTAATATCTACATTTACAAAGCAGTTACATTTCAAAGAGCTTCTCATTTGGGCCATCAGAAATGGCACATCGCCTCCAGATGATCCTGTGCATTCTAAAAAAAAGAACCCCAGGATTTATGAGCGCATGAAAATCGACACCTTCACTGACGCGGACGTTTAGTTGTTCTCCATCCGTTTGATGCTCAATCACCTCTCTAATGATGATCAGCTTGTCCCACTCCTGACAGCAAAGACATTCCATGTCCATCAGCACAGGTAGGCATCTATCGGAATTGCACTACGAATCACCGTTCGTTCCTGTGATTTCTCGACTTCCCTTCATTCTGATCTTTTTCTTTGTCTTCTCTCAATCTGCCCAAAATGTATCAATTGCACCACCAATGTTACTTCCTGGAGTTCATTGGGAGAATAACAAAATGAATTGGTAAACCGTTGACCTAATTAAATAAAATGCTAAATAGTAGTGTTAAGAATTTCATTACAAAGACCATTGTGATCCTGGCTGGGGCAAAATTCTCAGGCAACCACCCAAAAAACTTGTGGGTGTCCAGGGAAGTGTTAAAGGGTCCAAACTTGCTTTTTGGTGAAGTTCCCCTTTAAATGTGCTTTACTTGGTTGTGGGGTTCCCTGATATCTTACAATGAATGCAATAACTGAAAGTCTCTCCTCAAATATAAATGTAATCTGGAGACTGTATAGTAGTCAGGTTTTGTGTCAGTATTCTACTATTTGGAATGTATCAACGTTCAGGGTGAGCTAAATACAACAGGTCTCTGGTGAATGCAGACTCGGCCTAGATATCTAGCCTTATCCTTATCCCCAACAGGCAGGTTGAGGTGAACCAGACAAGAAGTCCTGAACTGCAGAACAGGGAGGAGGTTCCACAGTCAGAGCCACCCACCATGCAACTGTCTCAGGCTGCCGTGCTGGAGCTCCCAGAAGACCCCTCAGGAGACCGGGAGAGCAAGAACAAAGCCACTCAGAACCAGGATATGCCCCTTCTGAGCTCCAGTGTTGTCATAGAGGTGCCAGATATTCAGTCATCACTAGAGCTCACCCCCATCCCAGGTAACCCAGTCCTTATTCTGTCAAATGTGCTTTAATGAAGAAATTGTTTAAAGATGCAGAGCCTGTATCTTGTAGTATCCAGTTCATGATCTTCAAATCTCCGGAACCCTGTTGGGAGTTGACAAGGTCTGAAGTACAAATTGAATGTCAAATTGAAAGAATTTCAGTGACATGGCATGCTTGGTGATTGCATTATAGTAAAACAATTGATAGCTGATCTTAATGGTAGGAAATGTGTTGTGATAGGCCTATTAGATGACAAAATGCCTTGACAGAGGCTTGTGCAATCCTGAAGCTTCCAGCTACTTTTTGGAACCAAAAGCATTAGCTGAATCAGTGAACAACACCTTGTCATCCCATGGCTTTCCTGTCCAATTTCTTTGAGGCTCTGGGAAATGACTTTCTTACTTTGTGTCTGCATTTGTCCAATAGACATCCCAACTCCTGAGTGTCATTCAGCTTACAGACTTCTTTAAAATGTTTGCTTCCATGATTTCTTAACACAATTAATGGTTCACTGATCTTCTCAATTTTGTGGAGCATTGAAGTTCTGGTGTCCCTCAAAGTTATTAGGCATTACTTCCTGGACACTTCTCTTCCTTATCCCAGCTTTGTGTCGTGTCCATTGGTCAGTTTTCCTATTGTTCCACAATACAGAGAAAAACTTGAAATGGCTTAATGCTAAAGGGTCTGTCCCTTTCTCAGTGAATCCTTTGTTGCCCTGCAGGGACTGGTGGTGGAATACGCTGTTTTTATAAAGGTATTGAGGGGGGAATCGGCAAGGTTTGTTGGGTCACACTGCTCGGGGGTGGGGGGGGACTGTTCACAGAGGGCACATATTTCTGTTTGAACACGTTATGCAAGATTGTTTAAGACCTACAATAAATAGCACAGTTGGGCTTATTTTTGCAACGTGGAACACAAAGGATCTAAACCAGTAACATAAGATAGGCAAGTTATTATTCACAGTTTCCTACTGTTTTTTGGGCAATTTTTTGGAGGTTGTATATGGAGACATTTTGAGAGTTATATGCAATATCCAATATAGGGAACACTCCTAAACCTAAATTTATTATGCTGTCTTTAATTTCAGTTCACAGCCACCAATCACTGTCATAAATTCTGAAATACTTTTAGGTTTGACACTTTCTTTACACAAAACGAACAGAACACATTCATATCTGATCAAAGCAACCAGCTGAACTTCAAACTATATTGTTTTGAATGTGTCTCACTGTATTTACAAATGTTAGTTGTTGATTATTTCATTCTCTGTGTTTATTTGCTTATTTGTCTTTATTTTTGTACATTTCTTGTGGTTCTGTGTTTTGTTTACTGAATATTGAATGCCTTTGTGCAGGTTTTCATTAGAAACAATATTGTATCTCAACTGACTTATGTCTATAACATGGGTTGATGTCTTTCCATTTAGCAGACTCTTATCCAGAGCTGTAATGGTGTTCATTGCATGTTTACATTTGGGCTGGACATGTTTTGCTTGGTTTATAACATTGTTTCCCATCTACACTATTTGACCAAAAGTATCTGGACACCTCTACTAATTGAGTTCAGGTTTTTAGCCTCACACGTTGCTCACATGTGCATAAAATTAAGCACATTGCCATGAAATCTCCATGGACAAACATTGGCGGTAAAATCGATCGTACTGCAGAGCACAGTGACTTCAAACGCGGCACTGTCATAGGATGCCAAGTTAGTGACATTTCTTCCCTATTAGATCTATCCCAGTCAACTGTAAGCACTGTAAGTGTGAAGTGGAAGCATCTAGGAGCAACAACAGCCCAGCCATAAAGTGGTAGACCATGCAAACTCACAGAGCAATGTCGCCAAGTGCTGAAGCACATACAATAGCTCGTACAAATTGTCTATCATCTGATGCATCACTCACCACAGAGTTCCAAACTGCCTCGAGAAGCAACATCAGCACAAGAACTGTGCGTTGAGAGCTTCAGGAAATGGGTTTCCATGGCAGAGCAGCTGTACGCAAGCCTGTACGCAAGCCTGTACGCAATGCCAAGCATCACCTGGAGTGGTGTAAATCAAGAATCCACTGGACTCTGGCTCAGTGGAAATGTGTTCTCTGGAGTGATGAATCATGCTACACTATCTGGTAGTCTGATGGGCGGATCTGGGTGTGGCAGGTACCCGGAAAACTCTACCAACCGGATAGAGTGTCTATTGTAAAGTTGGGTGGAGGGGGATTATGGTCTGGGGCTATGTTTCAGGGTTTGGGCTTGTCTATTAGTTCAGGGAAGGGTCACCTTAATGCTACAGGATACAAATACATTTTAGACAATTTGGTATTTCCAACTTTGTGGAAACCATTTGGGGAAGGCCCTTTCCTTTTCTAGTGACTGTGCCCCATTAAACAAAGCGGGGTCCATAAAGACATAGTTTGACAGGGTTGGTATAGACGAACTTTAGAGCCCTGAGCTCAACCCCATTGAACACCTTTGGGATTAATTGGAACTTCGGTTGCGAGCCAGGCTTTCTCATCCAACATCAGTGCCTGACCTCACAAGCACTCTTTTTGCTGAGTGGGTAGAAATTCCAAACATAGACACAAACAAAAATTGTGGAAAGTCTTCCCAGAATAAAATGAATTATAATTGCCAAAGGGCCTTCAGAGAATTTCACAATGTGAGCTACCATCTGCTAATTATTATTCAAACATGTCCCCAAATACACTGCATGTTTAGGTTGTGGTTGTGAACGAGCCTTTTACCTGACTAGTGTTTCAAAAACTGCTTGAAGAACCTTACACCTTTTTATGGTCTTGTGGGGTGCAGTAACATATGAATTGATGAACAATTCTTAACCTTTAATTAATTAAGTTATAGGTTAAGTATAATAAGGCTAATATCTTGACCTTGAATAAAGAAAGAAAGAATATCAACAAATGTGCGATCTCTCTGGCTGCACTCTGACCAGCTCTGGTCTGAAACATGCATTCACTCCCTGATAAGCTCTTTGGACATCTTTGGTGGAATCCTACTCCAGGGCATGCTGCCTCTATCTTCAAACCTAGAAGATCTGCTCGGGCTGGCAAGTCTTCTGTGCAACATTTCTAGAAGAGTTGCATGGCCACACATTAGCCTAGCCCATTTTAAGTTTCTGTCCTTTGATATATTCTCACAAGAAGCCCACTTAAAAATTCACTCCTATATCAAGTTAAGATTTAGATGGGCAGGCCAAGTGTATCATTCTACACTGTCTGCCAGACTGAAGGGTGTGGAAAGGAATTCCCTTCCAGAGTGTCTGCTAAATGACTAACATGTAATATAAAGTTACAAAACCATTGGTTGGGATTGGCACTATTTACAGTAAAAAATATAAAATGTTTAGGAATTCTTGGAGATTTTAATTGTGGACTGTACAGAACTTGGATCAATCTTCCTCCTGCCGTGCTACAGTCTCTAAAAACTGTGAATTAGTAAATGTTTATATGAAACATCACAAATCTACTTTACTTTGAGTAAAGTCTTTAACCTCACTAGCAGACAGGGTGAGAGAGGAGTAGGATGCCCCAGGACTACCGGGCCCAAATGACTCTGAGTTGTTCCTGTTTGAAGTCTTCTTGGATGTGTTGCAGATCAAGTTGCTGCCTCATGATTTCTGCAGCCAGTGCCCATAACCCACCTGATTGTCCCTATTTTTCCCTAACCGGCCCACCTGATTATAGAGTGGACTTGGATTCTGTTTAAGGACTCTGGACACCGCCCACTGACAAGCATTTATTGACATGCTTGTCTTCTGATCATGCATCGTGGCCCAAAAGGTCATGTACTCTAATAATCTTCAACCAGCTCAGCCAGAAGAAAACTGGCCTTCAGTCTGGTTCCTCTATAGGTTTCTTCCTATTTTGACCTGTACTAGGGAATTTTTTCTAGCCACTGTTCATTATCTCTAAAAGTACTTTGTGACAACAACTCATTTTAAAAGGGCTTTTATAAAATGTCTAAGAATTTATGAAATACATTTTACTTACTGATAGACGTTTGCTTTGGGGTGGTGGGGGGATTCGGGAGGTAGAAAGGCTGGTCCTTATCTGGCTGGGGAGGAGGATAATCACAAACTTAGCTCTCTTTGCGTGTTAATCTTTATTCATATCAAATTTTCCACTTGTTTATTTTTACTTGTCTAATAAAATTGTATTATGTTAATGGTTACAACCCAGTACTGCCTAGTGTTTATGTTGAAATTATATTATAACATTTAAAAAAATTGGATACAACAAAATTGGGGAGAACAATATGTAAGTCCTTGGCCCACAATGTCCCACAATGTTGTTTAATAATATATCAAACAACAGTAACCGTCAGAACACATCAGCCCGCCCACAATCTCCACCTCTTCCAGGTAATAGTAAAGATGTGGAGGCAACCAAGCCTGAGAAAGAAGAGGAGCCGGTGGCCAGCCCAGTAAATACTGTCATACCGGACAGCATGTTCATATTCAAACCGGAAAATCCGTAAGTCCTCCTTATCTCCTCTCTGTTAGTTCATTACATAATTTTCATTGTCAAAACACATACATGCTAAAGATTGAATAATCATAAATATAATAATAATTGGATGCACAATTTCATACACAACTTTCAAAACAAGGTTTCACAACATTTCAAACACATAAAAATAATTGACACATGAAACAGTGATCAATTAATCAATACATAAAATGTATTTAACCATTTATAAACACATGCAGGATAGAAATTAAAGGCCTACAATTGCTAAAGAAAAGTCAACTAACATTATAAACACCTTTTGAAACAGGTCTGTCTTCAACCTTGTTTAGAAGATCAAAGATTCAGAAACATTTTTATCTTTTGTTGTCCTACTCCATCTGTTTTCTAACTTTCAAAGCGTACCTGTCCTATTTTCTCTCTCCAGGATCCGCCGAGCCTGTCACTATGTGGTGAATATGCGTTACTTTGAGATGTGCATCCTACTGGTGATCGCTGCCAGCAGTATCGCCCTGGCTGCAGAGGACCCTGTGTCAGCCACGTCCGACTGGAACAAAGTAAGAGCCACTCACAGTGGGTTTACAATGACTCAACAGACAGCTGTTGAATTCACTATAGAAATGGTCTATAATGAACACTTCCTGAATATTGTCTTGACAGTTGGCTTGGCAGTTGGCTTTGGCACGACTGCAATTGCTTTGTTTTTCTCTGCTGTATTATTGTTTTTCTTCATCATAATACAAATTGTGCGAATGCACACCCATGATGGGAATTGGGTCCGGTTCTGACACTGTCTCTAATGACTTCGCTGGTCTCACAGAGAGAGCAATATTAGAATTGTCACCTCCGGCTAACACCGAAGAGCTAGATGAACTTGGGTGTTGGAAGTTGGGTAGAATCATCACATCGCACTCCCTGCAGCTGCCTCTGGTTTTGGCTTTTTACAAGACAACATCAGATTGACAGCACCAACTGTCTTGCCCAATTGCAGAGGTCTATAACCCTAATTTCAGGAACCCCCAGCCATTTCATGTATTTGATCTTCCAGAGGTGGCACACCTGATTAGACTTGACAGCATTTTTTAAAGGTGTCTGGGGGCTGTGAGAAGAGGGTAGCAGACCAATAATCTACAACCCCATTTCCAAAGATGTGACGCTGCATAAAATGCTAATGAAAACAGAATGCAATGATATGCAAATCACTCATCCCTATATTTAATTGACAATAGTACAAAGACATATCAAAGGTTGAAACTGAGAAATGTTATTGTTTTTGGAAAAATTCAGTTAGGTCCCAAAATACTTGGACACTGATTGTTATTTTTGTCTGTTTACCCAAATATATTCAACTTGCATTTAAACAATGAATATGGACTATTCCTTTGTTATTTATTATTATAATGGATGTCAGCATATGTTGCTCCAAAACCTGTATATATTGTTCAGCATTGATGGTGCCTTCACAGATGTGCAAGTCACCCATGCCATGTGCACTAATGCCCCCCATACCATCATCAATGTTGGCTTTTTAACTTTGGGCTGATAACAAGCCACTTCTACCACTTCTTTTTAGTACCAGAGGACTCAAAGAAGAGAGGTCCGTGACTCCAAAAAATAATTTCACATTTTGATTTGTCAGACCACAGGAGAGTTTTCTACTTTGGCTCAGTGCATCTTAAATAAGTTTGGGCAATCTTTGTGTTTGTATATCCTTGTCTTTCTGCTTTAACTAATATGTCTATGTTTGACATATCCTTTCGTAATATTTCAGACTGTTCCCCTTGACTCATTAATAAATGTGATCGGCGCACCTGCAATCTGGGCATTAACTATTTGGCCTCCTTGGAACTCTGTTAATTGCCTCCTTTTGCTTTGAAATCTCATATCACAGTGCAGATTGTCAAACCTCTTTTATGGCTTTTTATGTATGTCCTGCTAATTGGCAATTAATCTAATGTGACCTCAGCAGCTGTGTTTATAATTGTTATTTTGTTACTTCAATGTAAAAGTATTTTTCTGTGTGGTGTGTCCATTATTTGTCCACCCACAATATACAGCAGCTTTTAGCCGGTCAGTCTTTGGGTTCACCACCTGGCTCATAATTGTAGTAATACAGCTCCTAAAAATATTAAGAGACCACTGCGCTTTTTCTTTCCTTTCCAAAAAAGTTGAAAAGAAAAGTTTTGAGTGAGGAACAGAAGCGTTCAATTGGCTCTCTTAATTTTAACCCTTCTGTTCCTCACTCATAACCTTTTTCATCCTTTTTATAAAGGAAAGAAAAAGGTGCAGTGATCTTAAAAAAATAATCCAGAGCTGTACATACCACGTTGTGCCTTATTGCCAATGTCAAGGAATGAAAATGTCAACCACTTAGTCCATTTTGTTTAGTTAAAGTGTTAAAGTATTTATCTGCCTTTTACTCCATAGGTTTTACGATACTTCGACTACGTGTTCACAGGTGTCTTTACATTTGAAATGATAATAAAGGTGAGTAATTAATAAACTTCAAATACAGTATTCTCTATTGATAGGACATACAGTACCATCATTTAGCTGTGGATTGCACAAATAGTACAGATGTAGGCTCATAATTAGATATTTTTATGAAAAAATACTGCCGCATAAGGAAATGTAAATTATTATCGGGTTTGTAATCAATCAACTCATGTATCTGTCGGTTAATATATTTTGTAGGCCAAATCATTTCTTAAAACTTCTGAAATTGGAAAATTGCAAAGCCTTTTCCAGAGAAAGTGTATTGTCAGATTGACAAAATGTATGTTATTTGTTTGACTCATTAACCTTGAGGGAACTGGTATATTTGACAGATGATTGACCAGGGCTTGATTCTCCATGATGGCTCCTATTTCCGGGATTTGTGGAACATCCTGGACTTTGTTGTGGTGGTCGGAGCACTAGTGGCATTTGCCCTCACGTGAGTCATATGGCCTCACATATGTCGTTACTACTTGTGTAATGTAGTGTAATGTTTTATTTAAACTTTTCTTTCTGATATACACCCCCCCCCCACAAGATATTCAATATTTTTTTCTCCCTGTTGTCCTCTGCTTCCTGCCAATTGTGTCGCTGTGGGACTGCCAGGAATGTGTTGGGGTAAAAAAACATTATTCAGTCCCTTTTGTTCTGCTCTTTTCTTAACAGACTCCTCTATAGTACATACAGTATACATTAATATATAAAGAACCAAAGTGCGTTGCTACCTCTGGTTATATGTAATGTGGTTAGCTGAATTTTAAAGCATTTTTTAAATTATTTGTGTGTCTGCTTAGAAATAACAAAGGACGAGACATCAAAACCATCAAGTCTCTCCGGGTGTTGCGTGTCCTTAGGCCTTTGAAAACCATCAAGAGACTGCCAAAACTCAAGGTTACCATCTACATTCTTATACATTTTTTTACAGATTATGACTCATGGTTACACAACCAAAGTTGTATGTTTAGAAAATTTGGCCAATGTACTGTAGGGGAACTTTCAGAAACTGTATTTTTTCACTCCCAATTTTGTGATTTTCAATCGCAATTACTGTATAATTTAGGAGGAGAGTGCATTCCCAGGCTAACAACTGCTAGTGCGTTTACAGGCGATCAGAGGCACTAATCCAGCCTAGTGGCCAATCTAAAAACTTTCCTAACTCTTTTCATACCCGAAAAAGCATGGCAGTTTTCTCAGGGTACGCAGAGTTTATGAAGACTGAGGAGAGTAGAGCTCTGTGAAACCTGGAGAAATTGAATAAGACTCAAGTCAGACCAGGGACTTGTTTCGCAAGCTGCAACCGGACAAACAACAATCAATAAATCTGATTGTCCTGGGACTGGATAGAGAAAAAATTATGTACAGAGATCCTCTTCAAGTCATTCAATATCATCCCAGTTTGAAGCTGACAGTATTTGAAACCTGCCGTATCACTGTCTTTACCTGTTTCTGTGATTCTGACCATTAACTGAAAGGTTGTTGGTTCGAATCCCTAGCCAGAAAGGTTTTGTCCCCAAGGATGGCAGGTTAACACTAGTTGCTCCCAGGTCATTGTTTAAAACTGGAATGTGTTCATGGTCATTATAACAGGTGTAAAATTCATTTTCCTTTACCTGTATGTGTAGGCGGTGTTTGACTGTGTGGTGACCTCTCTGAAGAATGTCTTCAACATCCTCATCGTCTACAAGCTCTTCATGTTCATCTTCGCTGTCATTGCCGTGCAGCTTTTCAAAGGAAAGTTCTTCTATTGCTCTGACGGATCCAAAGACACTGAGAAGGACTGCCGGTGAGTTTCTACTCAGCCTCATGTGTTAACTCACACACTGGGGCCACTGACTCTCATACCATCCTGGCTATTGAATCATCCACATGTTCCAATTTGCTAATCCATTCCCTCTCAACTCTTTATATTTTATAAGTTTCAAAATCAGAATAATTGATCTATAGAGTTTTTGGGGACCGACAGCCTTTTAATTTAGCATTTACTTTTTGCAGTCTACTGTTACTGTCTACTGTTAAACAGTCACTGTCTTACTAACAGGGGCTTTTACATTGACTATGAGAAGGAGAAGAAGGAGGTGAAGAGGAGGGAGTGGAGGAGACATGACTTCCACTATGACAATGTTGTCTGGGCTCTTCTTACGCTGTTCACCGTGTCCACTGGGGAAGGTTGGCCACAGTGAGTCACATTCCCCCACACACGCACACACACACACACACACACACACACTCACACACACAAGTTTGTACAGCAAACCTCATTAAGACCAGAAAATAGAAATTGCATGCTCCCTTGCCCTAATCTTAACCCATAACCTAACCCTAACTTTAACCTAACCCTAATCTAACTCTAACCCTAACCCTAACCTTAACCTCAATAAATTAACATGTATGCCTAAACTTTACCCAGGTCTAATGCCTAACTTTAACCCTAAACTTAACCAACAATGCCTGGACCTTAAAGAAACCCCAATTCTAACTCTAAAATGAATTGTAAATTTGACCCTATACCTAATCCCTAAGCCAGAAATTGACTTTTGCCTCATGGGGACCGGCAATGCCCCATGAGTCCAATTTCTTGTGGTTTGACTATACTCATGGGGACATTTGGTCCCCATTAGTATAGTTAGACCTAAAACACACACATATACACACACACACACTGTTAACTATGACAAGTTAGTAGGTGGTCTGTGCTGAAGGAAGTGTGTGCGTGTCTGTGTGTCCAGGGTCCTACAGCACTCTGTTGATGTGACAGAGGAGGACAGAGGGCCGAGCCGAGGCAACAGGATGGAGATGTCCATCTTCTATGTCATCTACTTTGTGGTCTTTCCCTTCTTCTTCGTCAACATCTTTGTGGCTCTCATCATCATCACATTTCAGGAGCAGGGAGACAAGATGATGGAAGAATGCAGCTTGGAGAAGAACGAGGTGATGGAGTCACACGCATGGGCGTGCACACTTTACATAGAACCCTAAAAGAAACAAAATGGAACCCAGATCTTCCTTTAGAACTGCACACTTTCTGCTTATAAAAGTCAGCAGGCTGGTGTGTTTGTAATGTAGTTTGCTGATGGAATGTAGCACACACATCAAAATTGCCCTATCTGGGCTTTTAAACTTTACTTCCTCAGTTCTGGTAGCTGAGAAGGGCACACTGGAAAGCTACTGGTAAATATACAGGAGTAGTGAGAGTTCCATACTAGACTCAGACCCTTCTAGCTGGTTTCCCTCAGCCAATATTGACCAGAAGGTTCCCAGTGTTTCACAAAGGAATGTGTCTGTTTAAATAAAGATAATATAAGGAGTTTCCCAGAGCTAGTTTCTACATGTTAATTCTCAGACCATTTGTAACCTTCGTTTTTATGTGTTTTCATTTACAGAGGGCTTGCATTGACTTTGCCATAAGTGCCAAACCCCTGACCCGCTACATGCCCCAGAACAGACAGACGTTCCAGTATCGCCTCTGGCACTTTGTCGTGTCGCCATCCTTTGAGTACACTGTGCTGACCATGATCGCTCTTAACACCATTGTCCTGATGATGAAGGTCTGGATAATGATTGCAAACAAAAAACACATGCGTTTTCACCTTTATCTATTCCATCTCTAAAGCTTTGTGTAACAGTAGTAGGTCCCTGTGGAATCACAAGCATTATAGAACCAATTATTGAAGCTGATCTGTGTTGTAAGATTCATGTTACTGTACCAAGCTCTGCTGGGCTTGGTTTTTTTCTTCCAATCCGATAGTCCTTGAGCATTTAATTTATTCCAAGATAAGGTCTTCAGTCAGACGGAAGGAGTGAGCTATTAGAGGGACCAGGGGATGACTCAGCATCTATTAAATATTGATCTATATCCACCTGCTAGTATTTAACATGCCCTCATTAACTCAGAGGAATGGCTTCTTTTTATAGTCTCACTTTGGCTGTATGCATTTACATATCAGAATGAGTCTGTAATGGACCTGTGGTTATTGAGCTCCAGTAATATGGCAATTAAGCGAGGTGGTGTATTTTGGTTGATTTTGTTTCACATGTAACAAGTTGTTGTGACGCCTCCCTTGGAGGTCTGAAAACATTTTTATTTGCCAAAACATTTTTAAATGGACCACTGGCCCCTAGTGGCAAGACTTTCCATGGACGATACATTTGTAAAACCCTCTTCCACATGCCCTGTTAGTTCTACATTTCATGTTATAGTCAGGTTTTTAGACAGGACATGATATTCAGCTCTGGAAAAAATTAAGAGACCACTGCTAAATTATCAGTTTCTCTGGTTTTACTATTCATAGGTGTGTGTTTGAGTTATATTCTATAAACTACTGACAACATTACTCCCAAATTCCCCAAAAATTCTTGTCGTTTAAAGTATTTATCTGTAGAAAATATCAACTCATCAAAATAACCAAAAAAATATCCATTATTTTCTGACCTTAAATAATGCATAGAAAACAAATTCATATACATTTTTCAACAACAAAATACTAATGTTTTGACTTAGGAAGAGTTCAGAAATCTATATTTGGTGGAATATTCCAGATTTTTTATCACAGCTTTCATGCGTCTTGGCATATTCTCCACTGGTCTGTCATATTGCCATTGGGTGACTTTATGCCACTCTTGTCACATAAAAATCTAATGGCTCAGCTTTGTTTGATGGCTTGTGACCATCAGTCTTGATCAAATTCCAGAGAATTTCAATGGGGTTAGAGTCTGGAGATTGGGCTGGCCATGACAGAGTCTTGATCTGGTGGTCCTCCATCCACACCTTGACTGACCTGGCTGTGTGGCATGGAGCATTGTCCTGCTGGAAAAAACAATTCTCAGAACATTGTCAGAGCACAAGGAAGCAGGTGTTCTTCCAGGGTAACCTTGTACTTGGCTTGATTCATGCGTCCTTCACAAAGACAAATCTGCCCAATTCCAGCCTTGCTGAAAAATCCCCAGATCATCACTGATCCCCCACCAAATTTCACAGTGGGTGAGAGGCACTGTGGTTTGTAGCCCTCTCCAGGGCTCCATCTAACCATTAGACGACCAGGTGTTGGGCAAAGTTGAAAATTTTACTCATTAGAGAAGATGACCTTACTCCATTCTTCCTTGGTCCAATCCTTATGGTCTTTTGCAGACTTCAGCCTGGCTCTTCTTTGCTTCTCACAGATGACGTTTTTTTTCTAGCTTTCCACGACTTCAGCCCTGCCCCTAAGAGCATGTTTTGAACCATCCTCACTGTGCACTTCACCCCAGCTTCTGTTCGGCATTCTTTTTGTAGGTCACTTGATGTCATCCTGCGGTTGTTGAGTGACATTCAAATGAGTTGACGGTCATCTCAGTCAGTGGACAGTAGTTTTTGCCCTCTGCCAGTCTGTTGCTTTGTTGTCCCCAATGTCTGTTGCTTGACCTTGTTCTTATGAACTGCCATCTTTGACATTTTCAGGATGGAAGCAACCTGTCGCTCTCTGTATCCCTCTGCCAGTAAAGCCAGAATTGAACCCATCTTTTTCTCACTCAAAGCGTTTCTTTTTAACTCTTTTGTCATGCTGAATAATAATGTTTTATTCAAATTACCTTTTAGGTTATACTTGCATTGTTTTTGCTGTCCAGCTGGTCCGATTGCAAGAGGATAGTAATGACCACAGGAGTGTTTTATACTTTTCCTCTTCAAATTTGATTTGGTTCAGGTAATCACATAATCAGTACCTCTAAGTAAAATGAGGTATGCCTGTGTTAGTATTAACAGACACTGGAATGGAATGGCTGCGCTACATGTAGAGATGCTGATTTAAGAAAAATTGGAGTGGTCTCTCAAGTTTTTCCAGAGCTGTATTTTGCAGAGTTGTTCCAGATACTAGTTTACAACATAGAACGTGTCAGAATAGCTACAAGATAAGGAAAAAGTTAATTTTAAAACAAATTATACAAATTATAAAGCAAATTATGAGCTAATAATACACTATACACAAAATCAGCAGGAATTAACGTTTGTTTTAAGTTGGTTTTGACTGCCATACATTTAAAGGGGCGAATTGGAGTCTCAGTGTCTTTCTGTTATTGTGGAATTGCTTTCCATTAAAATAGTGATCTCCAACAGACCTCTTTCCAAGCATTGGTTTTATGTTTTGCCAAGCAAAACAGGGATTGAAATTATCCTTAACCCTTGGGTTACAATTAACCCTAGCCTTAGCAGGAAGCATTTTTTTTATAAGACTTTAATTGTTATTTTGGGTAAATCTGTTTCTCACATTGTTAAATCTAGTGGCGTTTAATGGTGTTTGTCTTTTTCCTGTGCGATGGTAGTATTACTCGGCTCCACCGGCATACGAGGCTGTGCTGAAACACCTGAACACAGCCTTCACTGTGCTTTTCTCTGTGGAATGCATCCTCAAGATCATGGCTTTTGGATTTCTGGTGAGGAACAAGTTAACATATTGTTACTATTAGCTATAAACAGGTGCATCTACTCACTGGAATGTGGATGTTTTACCATTTTCTCTAGAACTACTTTCGAGACACATGGAATATATTTGATTTCATCACTGTCTTGGGCAGCATCACAGAAATAGTGGTCGACCTGCAGGTAACAATGCACCAATGAGCAGCAATTTAAAGTGGATTGAGTTGCCATTTCCACAAGATGGAAATCAGCTTTTGAATCTTGTCTCTCCCTTTTCACTTTAGTCAATAGAGACTTTCAACATGGGTTTCCTGAAGCTCTTCCGAGCAGCTCGACTGATCAAGCTACTGAGGCAGGGCTACACCATCCGGATCCTTCTCTGGACATTTGTTCAGTCCTTTAAGGTCAGCCACCCTTACAACAGGGCACTGAAGGCAGTTGTGTAAATGTAACCTCGGTAACTATATACTGGCTTGTCTTTTCAGGCGCTCCCCTACGTCTGTCTGCTCATCGCCATGCTCTTCTTCATCTACGCAATCATTGGAATGCAGGTACTACGTTGCTCACACCTTTCGAGCATTCCAACGCACTCTTGGTTTGTCCTTGGTGGGAATGTGTGGGTTTTGAGTATGTAACACTGAGTCAATATATGGGCCTGAATGTTTCTCTAGGTTTTTGGAAACATCAGACTGGATGAAGAGACCCACATTAATCAACACAACAATTTCAAGACCTTCTTCGGCGCTCTGATGTTGCTTTTCAGGTAGAGTAGGACTTGCTGCATTAGTCACACTGTGGCAGCTCACTCTCAGTCTAAGAGCAACTGACTGCTGTTTGTCTGCAGGAGTGCCACAGGGGAGTCGTGGCAGGAGATCATGCTGTCATGTTTAGGGGGGCAGAAGTGTGAGCCAGACCCCTTAGCGCTGCCATCGGACCACGAGGAACGCTGCGGAACTGAGTTTGCCTACTTCTACTTTGTCTCCTTCATCTTCTTCAGTTCATTTTTGGTAAGAGTCTTCTACTCTTACCAGAAAAGAGCGAATGAAGTTGAAGGAGACATTTCCACGCATACATTCTCACTTCAATGCATGCCGACTGTTGCAGTAGCTCTTTGTCTGTTACCTCCTCTGCTTCTCGTTACAGATGTTGAATCTGTTTGTGGCTGTGATCATGGACAACTTTGAATACCTGACCCGGGATTCCTCCATCTTGGGCCCTCATCACCTGGATGAGTTTGTTCGTATCTGGGGTGAATATGATCGAGCTGCTAGGTAAGTCAAAGGCTTAACAAAAACAAATACGAGGAAGCACTACGAATGTCCATTAATGAATGATTTACTACTACACATTTCTTAAACATTTTCACCCACCTACTTACAGAAAAGAACAATACGGCTTTCCAATCTAAAACATTTCAAAATTGAAATTGTATTGCATCTTCAGCTATTGCTGCCCAGTGTTTCACAGTGCTTTGCCTTCCAGGTTTTTAATGTTAGGACGATCCTGGCATTCCAGCAAAGCTGAATCTGTATTCATTGTTAACTACAGAAATGTGTTCTTTCCAGTGGAAGGATTCACTATAAGGAGATGTACAAGGTAGTACGCACTATTTCACCCCCCCTGGGCTTTGGAAAGAACTGCCCCTACAGGGTGGCCTGCAAGGTTTGGCTCCCCCACCACTACGCGACTATACCTCACTCCCTAAACCCCGTCCTCCGTTGAGATCTTTCCTCTGCCCTCCTGCAATCCTCTGCACCAGTCATCACTACCCCTCTGTCAATTGCTTTCGCTCTGCTCTAGAACCAGTAATTACTGGGCTATGGCTTCAGGACACAGAGACAGGTCATCACATCTTTGAGCATGCAGATGTGATTACCACACTTGGTTATTTAGATGTACGTGATTGACAGCCTAGCGGTAATAGCCTCTGGCCACTAACTGCAAGTTTGTTGCTTTGAATATCAGAGCAAGTTGTTCTGCTCTGGAGCAAGACGGTTAACCGTAATTGCTGTAGGTACAACTTTATGACAAAAACTAAGATTAGTTGACAATTGAAAACTTTGGTTTAAATAATAATTATACAATGTGTCTCTCAATGCCAGGTTGGGTCTGGTACCACTGAGTTGTCTGAGAGTAAGAGAGTAGAATGGTTTGAACGGGTTACAGTGGAGCATACATTAAAGGTAGTCTCAGTAAGATATTAATGCATATGTGTAACAGTGAGACAAACCTGTCAATATGCAACTTAACTGAGGACAGGCTATTACAAATGGCTTGGAATGGAATAAATGAACAGGTATCAAACAAGCTTGGGTTTTGTTTTCCTCATTTTCATCCATTCCAGACGATATTAATAGCAACTAGGATTTCTGTGTCAGGGTAACATCTCAATATCTCAAGTATGTCAACATCATTTTGGTTCATGATGGCTGGTCAATTTCTACCAGATCCACAGGGCAGCCTGTTGTCATCAACACCTTTTAAATATGAATATTTCTTCCTCTCCCTTGTTTCTACTTGTTTCTATGCTATGTCTGCATAGAAAGAGACTACAACCTGACTGTAGCCTTGCTTTTTCCTTTCTGCATAATGTCATTAAATAAACCTCTCTTTGATCTCTCTTCCCTTTTCATGTGCGTTTCTTCCTCCATTCCTTGGAAATGCCTTCCCCGCCCTTCCTCTTCACTTGCCTTGCTGCCTGCCTCCTCCCCAGCGGGCGTATTCATTACACAGACATGTATGAGATGTTGACCCACATGTCGCCACCCCTTGGCCTTGGCAAGAAATGCCCCTCCAAACTGGCTTATAAGGTAGACCAAAGACAAACATTTCAGTCAATGGAGAACACTAATGCGAACTGTGCTCTCTGTTCCACATACCAGATGATCCCAGTTTCAAATGAAGTGTGGGAGACTGTTATTGTCTATCATATCGTAATGTGCTGCTTGTAGAACTAAGAGAATCCGCAAAGGTTTTGTTCGTTTGGCCGTAAAGAATACACTCAATAAAAAAAAATTGCTTTGGCATTTTCTTGTTTTGTGTTGGTTTGCATTTTGGCGGAGCACTGACTATTGTTTTGTGTGAGCTGTTTGTGGAATAATTGACTTTCAGAGAATTTCACTGAGAATGCCATAGTTTTATAACAGGTGCAAAATTTGACATGCGTTCTGTAGAGCCATTCTGTCCAGTGTCAGAATGTCATACAATCTACCTCAATCAGTTTTTTGATAATTGCTTGTGCTTAAATGCACGTGCTTTCCACCATTACCCTCTTTGCCCTTTGATGTCTAATTTCTGTCTCATATGTCTGCATGTACAGTAGCTGAGATGAACCTTTACCCTCTTTGTGCATGCTGTGTTGTGCATCTCTTGGCTTGTAGAACATCCTTAATACAGAATATGGTTATTACATTTATTCGTGTTAGATTGCAAATGTGGCTTGAACAGAATAAATCGTATCGAGTGGAGATTTGACCTTTACTGTAAGATATGGATGGTTGAATAAGAATTTCAAGTTCTTACAACTTGATGTTAAATATTCCTATTACTGTAGTCCATGGTCATAACACAGCCATTACAAATGGTAGCAAAATGTTGCCACAACTACCTAAACTGGGAGTTACTTGTCCCTATTTTCAGCGTGAGAAACCATTAAACATTAAATTGTAAAATGGTGAACTGTTTTTTTACCTGAGCTTCTCTTATTGCCAACATGTTGTTTTCAGGTTGGTAAGTAATATTTCTTTGCTTCCTCTGTCTCCTCAATGAATGTCTTCAGAGGCTTGTACTCATGAACATGCCTGTGGATGAAGAGATGTCTGTTCACTTCACCTCCACCCTCATGGCTCTGATCCGAACTGCCCTGGAGGTCAAGATAGCCAGAGGTCTAATTGTTTTTTCTTACTTTATTCAGTAGATCAAAACTTTGCCCACTTAACAGATGTACCTTTTTTGCATTCATAGCTCCGCTCTACAACCAAACATATTTGTAGCCAGGGTAGCCAGAGGTCAGGTGCTAGCTAACATGCTAAATTACTATACAGGGAAAGATCTGACATTATGTTGTTTAATGAAGTTCCACTGAACACTGTTGTCAGCTCTCTCCAAAAGCCATAATGAATGCTTTATCTTCTGTTGCTGTGGTGTTTCCAGGAGGAGAGGACCGAGGGCAGATGGACTCAGACTTACAGAAGGAGATCAGCATCATCTGGCCACACCTCTCGCAGAAGACTCTGGACTTGCTTGTACCCATTCACAAAGGTGACCGTGAGAATGTCCAGTACCAGCATTAGTCAATTAAATTAGAATTATTTATTATTGCTTTTCAAAGAATTCCAAATGAGTAACCTGCCATTGGTCTTCCAGCCAGTCATATGACCATTGGAAAGATCTATGCAGCAATGATGATCATGGACTACTACAAGCAGAGCAAAGCCAAGAAGCTCAGACAACAGCTTGAGGAGCAGGTAACTATGTATTAAACCTAGGTTCAGATACATTTGAATGTACCACCTATCAACAAAAATAGTGATAACTTTACTTATTGGATAAGCCACCAATTTGTTACCAAAAGTAGGTTGCTAAAATAAAAGGTAACTAACAAAGCCAATTACAAGCAACCAAAAACCAAAGCAAGTTTCGAAATATTCGAAAACGAATATTCTAGCATGACAATTGCTAATTAGGACGATGTGGTAATTGCTGTCACGTCTGACCGCAAACAAAAGTGCCTGTATGTGCCTTAGCCTTAAGCTCACAGAACTAACATTAATATGGAGGATGCCTTCTAAGGCAATGTCAAGGCTAGGACATGTTTTACCTCAGCTAATCATCTCTATGGCTAATAGTGTTTCATCCTCACCCTAGAAACACGCTCCCATGTTCCAGCGAATGGATGCGTCCTCTCTGCCTCAGGACATCCTATGCAGTGCGAAAGCTCTGCCCTTCCTTTCCCATAGTGCTGGATCAGCCCTGTAAATATACAGTTTGACTACCGTCCCTGAGTCGTACACATTAATAAGATCATATGTATTTGTTGTAGATAGGTGTGCCTCTCTAAATCTATTTCTGAATCTATCCCATTAGTACCAGAGGAGGGTTTGTAGCCTTGAGTCCCATTTCCCCTCAGGAGATGTTCATGCAGCCCATTTCCCAGGCCCTGGAGGACAAGGATGATGACTACCACCACTATCGGCAGCACCAGCTCCAGCAACATCTCCAGACACTGGTAAGGACTGGGATTCGAGGAAGTCAGGAACATTATTTCAAGTTTGATTGGCCAACACATACAGTAGCTTGACTTGCCTACATAAACTGAGATTCGATGAAAGAAGAAATTGGACCCCCCCATTACCCCCCCCCCCCATGCACACAAATGGCTATATCTAAACACATCTACAGAATCATGTACAGCCACATCACAAGCTAGCAATTTCCCCTTGCCATAAGCTATCATGATTAAGACTTTCCTGTCATCTTAGAATATGTTATTCATAAATAGTTCACTATGTCAAAGGTAAATCATTCTAATGAAAGGAACTTAAAAGCAAAGCTTGACCTCTAAAGTTAGGTAATCTCCATAGAGAGCATCTACAGAATAACAACTAGGTGGTGCTAGATACAAAAAACAAATGCACAACCTGATACTTTGGTATTGATTACATATCACTATGTACTTACCTGACTTCAAGACAATGTCTACAATAACCTACATAGTCTTAGATTTTGTGAGAGAACTACCTTGGAGTTAGTGGTCAAAATGATTTTGCAGTTCCATCCACCTTATGGGTACGGTGAGAGGCGCTAGCATGTAGGAGCATGAAGTCAAGGATGCATCTGGAAACTCCTATTCTCTCCCATGTTCCTTCAATCTGAGATGAATGAGGTGGGTTGAAGATCCTTATGCAGCCTTCTTCACACAAGTATTTTCTTTAGTTCCACAGTATCAGTTAGTAGGATTTCTACCTCTTTACAAGAGCCAGTGAAATTTGTTCTGCAATCCAAGCTAATCTGGTTGGCACGCCGTTATAGTGTTTGAGTTGATAACCTGTTGTCAGAATACATCCCTCATTGAGATTCAGATGTTTTTACAGGACAGATTCTGTGAATTTCTTTTCCATCTACAATGCAGACAAATTCTTCCTTGCTTCTGGCCACACACACTTGATACCTACTATATTACTAGTGGATATTGCCGGTGGATATTGTAGAATGGGAATGAACCTATGTCATTCAAGCTCATTGAGATAGTGTCTCTTTGGTCAGAAATGCAAGTCCTATGAGTCATGAGGTTTCTTTTAAGGCTGCTACAGGAACTGACCTGGTTGTGTGATCCTCAGGATTTTGGCATGTTGATAACTAGTTCCACTTTTCCGGACTAGAAAACGTATGGAATCGTTGTACCATGTTGCTTAGATATAAGTATTGCTTACATGTAAGTCCAAATATCAACTCTGCAATCTGTTGCTAGTAACGCGATGGCCAGTTCCAACCTAGTGGGCGGTTAGTACAGACTGGAGTGCAAGCTTTTCCTTTCCTAGGATGAATCCAATGTCACATACATCTTGACAATTAATGACTTGAAAATATGTGAGTGCCTTAATCAGCAATTCAGAGGCATCTGAACGGACTATCGACATGGTGCTAGAGGTTCTAGGTATTTCAAGCTGCTTGATATCGTGCAAAGAATCTGTCCACCATTTCAGCAAGTTTGTTCTGTAGGGGGAAGTCCCAGTTTCAAGCTTCATCTGCGAGTCTCTCGTAACAAAAACTTTCGCTTGATAGCGACAGGAAGTCCAAAAGGATCAAATAGACTATTACAGTAACTATTACCCAGATTCCTGTCCTTCATTCGGGAGTGGATCTTTTTAGGCATGGTCACAATCAGAGATCTTGTTTATGGAGGCCACAAAACAGCAGTAAGCATTAATTGCTGAAAACTTGTGGACTGCCCAGAAGCAGACATCTGCAAACAACCCAAGATCAAGTTTATGCGCATAGGCGGCATTTTGAGGACCTTCACGTTGTTTGCGCACTTTGTTGACTTGGAGAATGTCACAACTCAGTAGAACCTCCTAAATCAACTGGACGAATGCAATGAGCACTAGGCTTGAGGTGAATGTGATACACGTGATGCCTCAGGAGTCAGTATCGCTGCTCTGTTGAATGATATGTTGTTACACAGTTAATGAGTGTGGGCAGTGTGACCTCTCGCCTCATCTATTGACTCGGCCAGGAATCCTGTCACTCTTCTCCCTGTTTCAGTTACTCCATGCTTGCTGAGGATGTTTCAACGCTTTAACTGACCTTGTTTTCAGTGCTATGTAATATCTGTAGTGACAAGGCACTTTCCCAACATCATGTAATAATGGGGGAGAGAAGCATGATGATGAGGGTGGTGTTCTTGAACCGAAGCTTGCTATCCTGTATATTAGTGTTCCTGCTCTAGGGTGGCTTTTTGTGGAACCGTGTAAGCGGAGCCGGCCAAAAAGAGCAAATGTCTCTTACTGACTGACTGACTGACTGACTGAGTACCTCTTGTTAAAAAGTGTTGTTGTTAGAGAAGTGGACATGTAAACTATCTCGTATCTCCTCACAGCCATTCGTATCTCATCACAGGCGTTCGTATCTCCTCACAAGCAAAGCGAAGTAGGCATTATGAATTACTCCGTATAGATGAAAACTTCTGGCTATAACCGTCAGTATCTACATTATAGAAAGCCTGAAATTAAACAGTTTCTGCTTATGTTGCAACTGTTTCTGGTGGTTTTTTGAGTTATGATTCCATGCATGCGTTTTTAAACAAAATCTGCTGGCTACAACATACAGTAGTTACATTATAGTAAGCCTTAACTAATACTGTAAACGGTTATATTGCAACTGTTTCTCACATGTAAAAATGTATCTTCAGTCTTGCTAGCAATTGCTAAATTTTTATGATTATTCCTAGGAAGTAAGTAGATACTAGTAAGCCTATTACTGGCTAATAAGCTGTTAAAACGGACAATGGCAAAAGCCATACAGTTCATAGACACTATGGTGGAGGTAAACCTTAGTCAGTTTTACACTTTGCTCAATCGTTCCTAGCGACTGCTGGAACATGTAATGCTATGGTGTTTCAAGGACGAATCTATTAAGAACAATTACATTATTTACTTGATTTAGTTTATGGTTGTACGGTGTTGCGATTTCTGGTAGAGTCCACAATTCTCTCATCATTTCACTTGATGAAAAAGTTAGTTATCGTCACCCATATTGTTAGATTTTGTGTCAGTGTCATTCAAGAATGAAAGAAAAAAGTATGTTGTTATGCCATGAGAGAAAAAAATAAGTTATTGCGATGAAATTAAATAGCTTTGGCAGACTTCCTAGCAATTGTACATTCTTATGAGTATTCCAGTAAGTTAATAGATACTAGTTAAGCCTATTTACTGGCTAATATGCTGTGAAAACTAAAAGTGGCAAATGCCATTGACGCTAATTGTGGTGGAGGTAAACTTAATAAGAAACATTAGTCAGTTTAACTGTAGCAGTATCATTCACGAATGGGCAATTAGCTGTTCAAACAGCCTGTGTCAAATAAGGATTTCCTCAGGGTAGGCTCAAGAGGCTGTACTGACACCTGTCAAATGTACAGCTCTGTGGTGTAGTGGTTAACAACACAGCCTTTCTCTTGGGGGACCCGGGTTTGAATCTCAAGGGGGCAACACTTTCAATTGCGGGCTGGCTAAACTAGGCTTGCCTGGTTTCAGAGCAGAGGTTCTCTATACAAATTGACAGGTAGTGAATAAGCTTTACAGAAAGTTAGGCTGTAAATCTAATCTAATCTGACTGAAGTTAACATGGTTTTATTTCAAATGTATTAATTTGTAAAACAGAAAACGAAATTAAGCTTTTATTACACAATGTGCGGTATCGCAGCCTCATATAAACTTCACACTACTGTTGCAATCACTAAAACAACCAAAATGTATAAAGGATGTTAACATATGTACTCAGAATAATCACAGAATTGTCCTAAACCTGCAACTACCATTTGTAAACATAGAGAATCATACAACTACATAGCATTTTCTCCCTAGTCCTGAGCTGCAAGCTAGCATAAGATAACATTTACCTGTTTGTATAGACAAGGAGTGAAGACTTAACAAAGAGTTTAGTCAATGGTAAAGCATTTTACTATAATTCACTAGTAATGTGCCTAAAACTAATAGATCCTTACAAAGTCACATCAGGGTAAAAAATATCAAACCAGAGGGAGAATTTCTGTCAGCTATTCAAGCATTGTCCTCCAAACTCACATGACCTTTATAGAGAGTTTTTACAAAATAACCAGTCGGTGATCCTGGAAACAAAATAGAATGCCCTCCAGGTTTGAACCCTACAATAATCCCCACTCCAGGTCTGATACCTACAATAATCCCCACTCCAGGTCTGATACCTACAATAATCCCCACTCCAGGTCTTATACCTACAATAATCCCCACTCCAGGTCTGATACCTACAATAATCCCCACTCCAGGTCTGACACCTACAATAATCCCCACTCCAGGTCTGATCATGATAACTTTTACACCACACACAGGTTCGTCTCAACTGTGTTACACAATCTTAACCTACACTCAAAGCCATTCAAACACAAACCTGCTATTCATTCTGACTCATGCACACTCATTCAGACTATATACTCTAAAAGTCTATTCTACTCTATCTAACAAAGATGATTACAGTAGCCACTATGACTGCTTTACCCGTTCTGTCATTCCCAGCTTCACAATGGCAATTTCTCACAATGCTGTTGTACCCACAGTGTTGTCCCTAATTTTAGGCATTTAATGCTACTCAACCATTTCTTTGAATGGTGTCATCATTTCTTTCCACCATAGGCTTTTGAAGAATCATGTGTATTGTGCTTGGATTTTGAGACTGGTGGAATTCTGCTAAGATTCAGTCACTATTGGTAGTGAGACTCCACGTGAAACCATTTTTTGTATGTGTGTGAATGGAACCGAGACAAAGACAGCCACTCAGTTTTTTGGTGTAGCTTGGGTATGTTAGCATTTGGCACCTTTGTCATCACACAGAGCTATGCTACATGGGCAATCACTAGTTTATAAGCAGTTATATTAGGAGGATGCTGCTCATATTCTGTGGCTTTGGTTTCTTACCACTTCTCGGCTCCCCCCAGCTCATCACAAAAGAGCAGGGTGTTTCAAGTGCCTGCATGCCCGTGATTCGTTCTTTCCTCGTTTTCACAGCTTTCAGTTATTCAAGCTCCATCTTTGGCTTTAACCCCATGTCGTGCATGTAGACACTGCTCCTTCGCTGCTGTCTGTCCCAGCTTTGCCATGTCCCGCCCTCCTGGTGACAGAGGCACTCCAACCCACAGTATGGAACCATACTTTACACCGCCAACACAGTGTTTTGGCTGCCATTGTGCTCAGCCAGCCAGTAGTGGAGATGGTCATTAGAAAGTTATTGCACAGTACATCTGCACTTGGCACTCTAGTCGGAAGCTGGTCCCCCTGACGTCACTCTCGCAAATTCTTGTCTGTTTTGTTTCTCTCCTTTCTCTGACTATATAGGTGCCGGAGCACAAAGAGTCTAACCGTGACCTTTGCCCCACTAACAGACAGGATTCCTCACTCAGGGTGCCCGGGCGGGCAGTCTCTATCCGAGCATCGTCTATGCCTCGGCTGGCTGTTGGCACTCAGGTACCTGTTATTGTACAGTCTCACCTCCTCTCCTCTACCCATGGGGGCTCAGAGGGAGGACAGGGTCAGACTGAGAGACAGCCTCTGTTTGGGGCTTCAGAGGGACTGAACACTGGGGCAGCGCAGGGACATACATTCAGTAGTCAGTCAGCTATGGATTGGAGGAAGATTGGTTGGTCACTAGGTTGGTAGAAACATCTGACTACCGCTGTTGTCTTGGTGTCGTCCTTTTATTGGTGGTTTCAAATCTTTGTGTAGCAAACATTTTAGTGTGCCAGTTCATTTCTTGAAGAAGCGGCTTTGGCATCTTGAAAAGCGCTATATGAAATGCACTGTAAAACATGGAATTCATGCGATGGATGAGAGAATTTTGTCTACTGAGAACTCAGATTCAAACTCCACATGCTCTCTATCCTCCCACATTCTCTCAACTGCGTGTTTGTGTATGTGCGCGTGTGTGTACTGTGTGTGTCCGTGTGTGTAGGTGGGAACAGAAAGCAGTAAATCAATAAAGCGCTCCTTCTCCACTATTGGGGACCAATGTGTCAATGGGCTGTGGCAGGAAGAACACTCTCTGGAGAGGGTCAGCCCTGACCGCCTGTACAGACCACGACAGAGGAGCATCCGAGGTACATCATACAAACCCACCAACTTAACATGTCTCTCGTTTCCTTCACTCACGAAAAAAAGGAATCCTGCGAGGGTTCTTTGGCTGTCCTGTTGGGGAATCCTTTTTTTGGTCCAGGAAGAACCCTCTATGCTTTAAAGTTGAAATATTTTGGGGTTCCAGGTGGATACAGTGTTCTGGAACCAGAAGGTTCACATTGGAACCTTCACCACTTGGGACAGTGAAAGGACCCTGATTGGCAAACATTTTGGCTCATTCACATTCATAGTCCTACCTTTGATTTTACAGGAATATAATTAAAATGCCACTTCCTATTTTCATACACACACAGTCCAGGCCAACGCATCTATGTCTCTCTTGCTCCCAAAGATACCAAAAACTTGTAGGAAACACTAGAAAAAGATGTGTTTGATTGACACATGTGTTTGTAAATTACATTGATTGCACTTACTGAATAAGTCTGTTTTATATTTAATAAAATTAGCTTGATATCGAGCTAGTGCTAGTAATCAGTATTGTTTGCAATACAGGACGTGTTTTATTTCATTGGCCTACTTAAAACGCGCCAGATGGTAGACTCGGTATAGGGATGATGCTTGACAATTGGGTACAGACACAGATTTCAGGGTTTTGACTGCAAATCTCATGCGTCTGGCATTTGCTCTCGGTTCTATCAGGTGAAAATATACACCTATTCTCATTCAGCTGGTGGATCTTTTTTCAATCAAATCTTGCGCAAGCAAATCAAACCTGAGTATGAAATTAGAGGATGTGCAGATGACAGGCTGATCCCCCATCATTCATGACAGACTCTAATGTTAGCCTTGAATTAGTCTCGACTGAAGCCATTCAAAGATTGAGGAAGTAGCCACTTGGCTCCAGAGACCATGCTGACATTGCCACAGATTGTTTTTATATATTGCTTTATATGAAGACAGAAGTCAATACTTTTTTTGTTCAGTTTTACATAATTGACAGTGATTCTTTTGTTTTAAATAAAAATATATTCCCCTGAACCATGCACTGATTCGATACCCTTTCAAATGTAGTGAAGGCTGTGTGTTGATCGCAAATGTTTCTCTTCATCGCTGACCTTTCTCTCCCTGCCTCTCAGGCATCAGGTCAAACCTCAGGGAGCATGCAGTTCACGAGCGCGGGCGCTCCAAAGAGCGGCGCCACCTGCTGTCTCCGGACGTGTCCCGCTGTAATTCTGAGGAGCGGAGCCGGGACCCGTCACAGGAACGAAAGTGCTCCCGTTCCCCCAGCGAAGGACCTGTCCTGAACAGACAGGTGGGTGCGGTGTGGGCCATGGTGTCTTGATGGCCCTGAGCCTGTTGTCATAATACTCCTGGTTTTACCTGTCAGTAGATGCCCCTGAAACCACTGAAGCCTGGTTTCATGTGTGAGGTCTTGTATCTCTGCAGGGCGACACTTCAAGTGGTCCGGGTCTGTCCAACTCTGAGTTTGGTACCCCACGTAGCCGCCGCCAGCTCCCCCAGACACCATCGCGGCCACGTCCTCACATCTCCTACTCCCCCCTGGTGTGCCGAGCCAACCTCACCCCGCTTGCTTCCAGCGAAAACAGAGCCCAGGCCCAGGAGGTGCCTGGAGAATTGGAGGATCCATCTCAGAGAGGGGTGGGGGAGAAGCCAGCCCAAGTGGCAGGTACGGGATCGGGGGTGGTGCCTGGGATGGGTGTTCCAGGTCCAGTTATCAGTAACCCACACGTCTCCCCTCACCGGTACATCTCGGAGCCATACCTACCCCTGCGTGAGGACTTTCACAGCCCGGAATCCTCAAGCCTGGAGGAGACTCTGACTTTTGAGTCAGCCATAGCAACCAGTCTGGGCCGGGCCAACACCATTAGCTCCGCCCCCCAGCTCAGACACAACTGGCAGGTCCCCAACGGACACTTCCATAAGCGCCTGGGTCAAGCCAGCTCTGTACCCGCCTGCGAACTCCGGAGTGACACTGATGAGGATGATCGCTGTTAGGGGTGGGTCTGGCAGAAGAAGAAGAGGAAGATGGTGCATAAATGTGGCTGCCAGAAATATAGGGGCCCTCAGTCTATAGACTGTCAATAGTGTGCACTCCACGTGCAGCTGTCCACATATGTCGGTTTCTCTGTGTGTTTATAGGAATAAAGTGTTTGCCAAAGTCATTGAACGGGGAAAGTATGGGTTTGCAGTGCTGATGTACAGTGCAAAAGTTCACCAGTTGAATTTAGATTGTTGTTTGAACAAAGTAGCTAAGCTCAAGATGTGGCAAATCCCCACTTAGGATCTAGGTATGAAAGAATGAGTATGTCTGAAGTACAGTGTGTAGCGATAAATAGCATGTGGTGCTGAAGTGTCAGGAATATATTGAAATTGTCTTTGTGGATGATGATGTTGCTGAAACAGCAGTTGGTGATCTGGAACATGTGCTTTGTCATTGCTACAGGCATTTCTTAACAACCCTCTCATCAAATGTTACTTCTCAGGCACTGGCATTTTCAAAATGGTTCAAGTCAGCGAATGGGAAAGTGGTATCAAACCAGGGCCTACTATGGGAATGAGTTCACTTGATGTACTCTCAGCTGAGAACAAAAACGTGGTAGAACAAACTATTTTTACTAAGAAAGCCTTTCCATTCATTGCCCAAATAATATGAGCACCAACTTCAATCCTACATTCCCAGTGAGCAAGGACCAGGCTTTTACGTTTCCAGAGATTTCGGCTTTGATTTCCGAAAGCCTGATGTTCCAATGTCATTTATTGTCATTTCTATGCTGAATATGGCAGGTCTTTGTGTCACCTGCAACGCGTCACTGGACAAATGACCCACTCCTCTGTTTCCTGTTACTGTCACCTCCCTGGATTAAGCATGATGTCCACTGTGAGAGGTCAAGGGAGTGTCCAGGCCCTGAACTAAAGACGGTCACTGAACAGTATCCAAGCCTGGCCTCTCCTGCTGAACCATGCAGAAACAACAGAAGTCATGCAATGTTCATGTGCTATGTACTACTGGAGAAGGTCTACAAAAGCCATTATTCTTGTAAATACAATCGATTGTCTTGAGGATGTTTTGCCTTTTATGTAATAATGAAAAATATCTTTAATGCAAATTATTTCAATATGTATGTTTTTATGGATGATTCCTAACTATGTTTAATTTATTAAGTCAACTCCCATGACACTCAACACTACACAACACTAAGTGCTGTATGAAAAAGGTTTATGTTGTAGCAACATGATGAGTGCAATGATAATGGTTTATGGTAATAGGGATCAAACGCTGCACCCTATGAGTAGGATGGCTCAGTGCAGTCAATCGACATACCTGTTCTCTCTTTAGACCCCATCAAATTATGTTTGCACATGTGGTATTTTGAGCCCATCATTAGAACATTTTCCAGTTGAAATATTACAGCATTTGAACAGCAATTGTTCACCAAATGAGAGCTTATACCATGTGCTGTGTTGTAATGTTTTTGTTGACATGTTTCTGAAATGTGAATAGGACGTATTTGGTCCAATGTTACACAGCTCTGTGAAACATGAAGACTTCTTATGTGGCTAAATTTAAGGTATAAGAAGCTTTCTGGTATATATTGTATGTAGTATATATATATATATATATATATGTATAAATAAATGTCAAATTTCATGCACTGTTTGTACTGTATTTCAATCTACAGTAGATTGCACATTTATGTAAAGAATATATTTTTTTCTAGTGTATGGCATCAAGGAATTAACAGAGCATATTTATGATCTAATGTCACTGCGTTTGATGTAGAAGATACTGTATGTACAGTCAAGAGAGCTGTCTCTTTTAGCTTGGCTGCTTAGCATCATTTCTAAAGATAAGCCTTATGCGGTTTGATATGGACATGTGCGTACATGTCCTCGTGCATGAGTGTCGGTGCCCTCATAGAGCTCATGTGAGAGTAGCTCATTGGTGACAGCCTTTTCAGTGTGTGAGAAGTAGACAGTGGCAGGTGATACATTGCAAGTCATGGTAGGCATTAAAAAGGCTTTTTTGATGTTTGCATGGCTGGGTTTCTGCTGCTTCTTTGGGCAGGAATGGTTTGGTTGGCTTAGGGAACAAGAACCTCTCAGGATTGGTCCATACATGGGTTGGGACCAGGGGAGAAACATGAGTTTGGCAGGTTAGAAACAACAAAAGCCCAGCAGAAGGTGAGTAAAGCACCCCATGCAAGAGCTCTGGTCATGGCAACAATTTGTTGTTTGCATTTTTTGACTATTTAGCATAATTGATATGGAATATGATATTTTGGCAATCCCAGAATTTTATTTTGGCAATCCCAGAATTTTCAGGTGTAATGTTTGTTTTTATCTGTAAATTATTATCCTAATTTCACCAAATGCTGTAGGGGATGATACATTTTAGGTTAGGGTCAATCAAATCTCAAACGAAAACGACCATATATACAGCAAAAGCTAAAAAGAAAGCCTTTTTGTAGCTTGAATAGCAGTTTACATTTCCTGAAACAACTGCTAACTGAGATACAGCATCTCATATTTAGAAAGGTGTTGTTTTGTTCGTGTTCTTCTATTATATCCATGCCAACCTTACCAGTGCCATATACACTCAGTGGCCAGCTTATTAGGTTCACCAATCAGTTCATGAAAATAGATAGCTGGTACAGACAATCAGCCAGGGTTTTTATATACTGTTTTACTAAATGTCTGTATGGTTTTGGCTTTTGCCTCTGTGTTGTCATGAAAACCTTTAAAATAGGTGTATAAATGAGCGGTTAATGTTTGTATAAGCCACCGGTGCACATATATCGCTGCCACAAGGGCTTGTCAAGCATCCCAGCGTGTAGTTGGTTCATGTCATAGGGAGACTCCACTCAGACATTAAAGGTGAGAGTCAAGTCTTTGTTCTCTCAGAGAGAGCAACCCTGTTCTCCCCATAGACCCAGTGAACCGTTCCAGTTATGAGCAGCTGATACCTTGCCCTCAGCTGGCAAAACAGATGTGGGAGAGTCACATTATCACCCCTCGCTTGTTGGTCCTCTCCTATACCAGAGTAAAAGAACAAAACTCCAATTAGTGATGCATGTGTTGTTTCCTTTTATAGAAGTCGATCATCTGTTGGGCCTTTTGGAAATGTTTTATAGTGTCAGACTATTCAGGCTCAGTAGATTAATGGCCGGTTTCACAGATTAAACCTAGTCTAGGACTAAAACATCAAACTCAATGGAGTTCTCTCTTTTTTTGTCCAAGAAAATGCTTTATCTGTATCTGTGGTCCACTGAGCCTGAATAGTCTGAAACTATTCAGGAAGTCCTCTATTTGAAAGGACATATTTTGCTAATACCCTCTATAGAATAATTTGAATGTTTCTGCTTGGTGGATATCTTACAAAGGGCCCTTTAGACATCATTATCTCTAGGGGAAATGTAGATCAGATTTTGATAAAGATATATAAGTAGACAGTACAGAATGCAGTTTCATGCTAGGGGGAGGATCTCACATTATAGAAACATATGGATTATTATGGTTTAGAAACGATCCTCATGACACCTGTAACACAACTATTAAAGTCCCACAACAGTCTTCCATAGAAGAAGATAAGGTTTCTGAATAACAAATAGTTAGGCTTAATTCACAACCGGAAAATCATTCAGTAATGCAATAGCATTGCAAATATAGTCGGATCAGGGGTAATAAGAGTATACTATTCCAACTCTCTTGGAGGCCTTTCTGCATTTCACTAAAAACCCAAGCTGTGACTGTGGGTCAGTGATTTTGACTGCTGTGACAGTGCAAAGAGCTGGCACTAAATGCATCCTCTTGAGTAGTGATATTAACATATTTTTCCACAATCTGGCCTACCAAAAATCCTATCCGAAAAGAGAATGTATGCAGGATATGGCATAAACTGACGTGATCAGAAATTCATTCTAAAATACTGAGAAATAATGGAATTTCATTATTTAAAAATTACATGACTCTCCCCTGCATTAAATATAGAAAATACTAAAACCTCCCACTAGAAATTAATCTAAATGACATAATGCATGAAAGATTTAAAAAGATGTGAGATCATTTCTCATATGTTTTTAAGGTATTTCTGATATCTTTAATGTCTTTGATTCTATAATGTTTTAAGTTGATAAACCATTGGGAAAATTATTTATAAAGACATAAAATTAACATGTAACATCTCAGGATTCCTTAGCTTGTTTCAAATTATGTTAAAAAATATAGTACCATGTGCTTATCCACTAAATTATAAAAACGTGACAAAATGTTTATTAAACATTTTCCAAGACTTGGAGAAAATAATTTCCTGACAGGCCATATCACTGAGTTACATTTGTTCAGCATGAACAAAGTCACCTGAATACAAAGTTTCAGATCTCTAGGTCAAACGGTGCAGTGTATGTTTTAGTGAAGCTAAATCAGTGCCATTCTTTTTGATCATTGCTTTCTGTTTCTGTGAGACGAATATAAAGAAAAGTTACAAATGTATTCTTATTTGACTATATCTTTGAAAAAGAATACTGGCTTCCCATCCTTCAGCATGTGAAACCTAAAGAATGCACCTGACAAATATATTTTGCTCTGAAAAAGCTAACGAATATTCCTTCTTCGCAGAGTTGCTCAATACTGACTGCTTCTCTAGAGATCCACCACATTCCTCTGTATGTCCCCTTTATCTGGGCAGGTCTCTAGCAGGGCTCCGGTGGGATGGAAAGTGATACTGGCTGGCCCAGTCTGTCTTGTCCAAACTGGAGGTGTATCCTGACTTCAAACTGCTGAAGAGTTCCCCTTGGAAAAACTCCCAGCCTGGAGGTCTCCACCCAGGGCTCCACTCTGATGGGAGGTGCCACCCAGCTGTAGCACACACCTTTTACCGTAAGCCCACTGCTTTTCTGACCCCCGTGCTACATTCCTCACACCGGCCCCAGCCATCCTCCCACCTTGGGTGAAAGAGGGGGAAAGACCTGAAAAGACGGCAGGCTCTGTGTGAAGTTCATTGTCACCGTTTTGGGTGGAATGTTTGGTTGGATTATTCAGAGGACAGGACGAATGGACTTGGCAATGTATCCTTATTATTCCTATCTTAACGTACTGTTAGTAAAATGATTTTGTCTTAGAAATTGATTCATTACTTTCATTTGAACTGATATCGCTCTTGATCGTATAATTGTTTTTATATGCATTTAAAGTATAATTTACATTTTGTCTATTTTAGTCACACTTGTTCGTTTTTTTATTTTCTACATGAATGGCCCTTGTGAGTGACAAGTCTTCCCAAATGGAGCTCTGCGTTAAATGCATTACATTGGGTTTCTTGGTCCTGTATGGCCGGGGCAAGCTACCCACGGTGTGTGTGGATACAGGCAGGCGTTTGGCATATAGGATGGGTGGTCTCTGAGTCCAGCCATCCCTCATCCTGTCCCACGTCAGTGACAAGGCCTGTATGGATGACGCTGCTTCTGGCTCACTGATTACCTGCATGTATAAAATGTCCGTACCCAATCACACTGTCCTTCATGGCTTTAAACATCACCAACAAGTACTTAACACTGTAACATCTTGCACTCCTTTCCGTAAACCACTGACCAATTTACATGGATTTACATATGTTCAGTAAATGACCTGGTGGATTCTGATCTGCCTGTCTGGAGCCACCGCATGACACAGGAAGTAGACCTGTCACTTTTTCCGTGGTTGAAGGCTTTATTTCCCGGTTGTTCCGTCACAGCAATGGCCTGTGAAAGCCAGCCCAGCGCTGGGCCTTCAGCAGGGAGGGGTCTGGTCTAGCACTGTGTGTGTGTGGGAGTGAGACAGGGAGACCGACTCTTACAACAGTCAGAGGGATCCGCTGCCAGCATCTGTCAAGTCCGCAGTGATGCAGGGCCTTGTCACTGCTCTGCTGCTGTTATGCTATGTAAGTTCAAATCCTCTAATATCAACTCTGATTTTATAGATTTCTGAGGAACAGGAAATAGCTGCACATTATTAAATGTGTTAATAAATAGCTGTTGATGGGATTTAAGATCTTGCTTGATTCGTGCTCTGTTTTACTCTGGCAGTGTCTCACGTGTTACTGTTAAGCCTGTTATAAGTGCTATTGCAATTTAAGACAGAAGGTCAATCCGACATGGGTGTTTTGATTTGTTCCCAGTCTGTGCCTAGGCAGTGGCAAATGAGGCCTAATCACTAACAATGCATTTTTTGCCAAATCAAATTAATTTATTTCCAACCTGCTTAGTTGGGACTGACCTTCCTGTCACAGTATAGCATTGCTAACTTATTTAGATTCTTTATGGGTTTTTGGTCAATTAAAATGTATTCACCACTCTTGATGTGGTGGGTACACAGTGTCCAGCCATTGGGAGAAAAATGCCCTGGATCAAGCCTGAGGCCTTTTTACATGTGCATGTGAGCGGATGGGAGTGGACAGAGAAGATTTTCACATTTGCAAGACAAGTCTCATAAATCATGGGGTAAAAGCTGGCAAGCCCAAACCCTTGTTCAAAATGATATAATTCTATATGTGATATTATACAGAATAGGTATTATATAAGTAATATTGTCTTTCTGTTTTGGGCATTTGGCCTTGATATATAAGTGCACAACAGGCATGAACTGAAAACTCTAAATATGATTTAGTACTTTGTTCAGTGATGATTGGCATCTCCAAGGTAACATTATACATTTGTTTTGTAGTAGCTTCTACTAGTAGTAATAGTTTTTGTTGTTGCATATATTTCCCATTTACTCATAAAATCATAGAGTCCTCTACATAAAACCATTTTTTAAAAGTCCTCTATGATTTTTAATTCCAATCACTATTAGCTGATTTTGAAGACATAAAGCTTTGAGTTACATGGAAAGGCCCATTCCTATTCTACTTCACATCAACGGGGCCATTTTCCTCTTTAGTCAATCTTGTTCGCCACGGTTTAATTAAATTACCGGTGTAATAAAAGACACTATCTGGTTTAGGAGGGATAACGTTGTGCCATTAAAGCCCAAATACAGACCCTTATTCAACCATTTCTTGAACATAGATATAGCTAGAAGAAAGGCTTGAGTGGGACGCTGCCTGGCTGAATAAGACCTGTAACTCATGTAAGCTGCCATGGTCACGTGACCAGGATACACTTACCAGTTGCCTGTGACTCAGCCCCTTACACGGGGTCAGGGCCAAAGCAATGGGGTTCATCGCTACTTGACCTTAGGTGGACCTATGGAATTGTCATTATATGACATCATCAAACAAACACCGCCATTCAATCTGCAGTGTCAAAACTGTCTGAGTCCTGCCCTGTTCTCATTGGTTCAGGCCATTGGCCAAAAGGTTTGCACAACTTCGTTGGGGTCTGTGTGTGACTGTGTGTGATAGTGAGGTTTCACTATCAGAGTTGTGTATTAAACATTAGTCAACATTTTTGAGAATGTGATTATAAAGGAAGAGCATTCTCTTTAAATAATCATTAAAATATCATGACATAAAAACTATCAACTATCAAATGTCTCAGAATATTGATACTGTCCACTTCAGGTTCCCTTAAGATGAGGATCTTGTCAGGTTGTGAACAGGTCTCCGATGTGAAATCTCTGATGCTCAATATCACAGAAATTGCTTTGCACAATTAGAAACTGTATTTATATTCAAAAGGTCTTAAGAGTAGAATATTTTAATGTGCATACGGAACTGAAAAAAATAAATGTTATTTTTCAATCATAAAACATTTTAGGCGGTTATTCGACTTTTTTATTCATACAATATATAGGCTGATCATTCCTTTAGCAATATCAAAGGCATTTAGCTTCTAAGATTGCCATCTTCACCAGTTATCATATTAGTTTTAGTAAAATTATTCATACCAGTTGATTTTCCCAACAAAGCATTTGTTGTATAAATAAGAAATAGACCCAGTGATTTTGTCCCAAAACTCTCATGGACAGAGGAGTTTATATATTTTCATGTTCTCTATTTCATAAATCTCTTTTTTATCCCTCCCCTGTCTCCCCTATATCAGTAAAGCATCACATGCCTACCAATATTACTCAAAGCATTTAAAAGTAAATGGGATTTCAAATAATGGTTGGCAAGACATAAATGTCAGCTTTTGAATCATAGGGAAAAAAGAAACCCAAACAATTCTGAGACACAATGATCTAATACTGATGAATAGACAAAGTAAACATCGCAAGAATTACTGTTTTGTTCATCTGTTTCCAGGGCACCGTCAACCAGTTGACCTTTATTATGGGTGAACCGACAGCAGCCAAGTGGCTCTGTGAAGACGACCATGCCCCTTGCATTCTTTACAGAAACAAATGGGTATGGTCCACCCAGGTGTTTAGTTGTAGGGCCTGAATTGATAACCAATAAAGCTCTATGCGAATGATGTAAGGAATACATTTTTTGTGTGACACTAATGGTTGGGATTTTAACTGCATCACAACTCGTCTGTTGGGTGGCGCCATTGGTCGTGAAAAAAGTCTGTGTGTGTTTGCAAGGTTAATGAGAGAAATAAATTGGTTTTATTTTGGACTCGAACTCCACTGTATAAACTTCCTGGAATGTTTTTAAATGTAGGGTGGCCTCTTTTAAGTCCTCTTCAAAATTAGACATAGTCCTGCTCCAAGCACATTGTTTTCTTTATAAAGCATAAAGATTCTTCATTGAAATATTGATTACATTATTCATCGAAATATAAAAATTAAAATGAAATGTTACATTTTTTATTTCAGCTTACTCTCCTGGAGAAAGTGGTTGCAGATGATGAAGAGGTGATTGGTCAAGTTAAGACCTGGGCATCATTCAGGAAGGAAGATCCCTCGGGATGTACGTTTCATGGACCTGCTCTGAGTGATCAGACTGCAGAGCAGAACAAGAGCACTCACCTACGGACACAAAACTTGACATCCAGAAGAACACAGCCAGGACCAGAGAAACTGAGAAGGACAGGAGAAATTACCCCATATATAGACTTATTAACTATCCCTCTTGAAATTGGAAGCCCAAATGAAACCTCTATACTGCAGGGTGAAAATGAAGCAAAAATAGCTAGACATGTTAAGTATGTACAGCTTGCAGTGGATAACTTGTCAGAGTTCCCCCTGTCTACCCCTGACAGACCATCTAAGAGGGACAGGTCTAGAGAACAGGGGTCCCACTCTGAACCCCATTCATTGGAAGATATCAAAAAGACACATAGTGAAAACAACACAGCATCTTCGTGTACTACCAGACCCGTTCATCAGCCATACCAAACAAATACGTCCAGTTATGTCTCTGAAATCAAATCTCCAGTATTACCCTCTCAGACAGTGGAGACAGCCCTTCTCAGTCCCACCGCCTGGTCAGAAAACCCCACTCAACCAGCCCCCCTGGGCTGGGAGGCAGACGGAGGAGAATCAGTAGGTTCAGAGAAAACAATATTAATGGAGTTAGATGATGCAGAGTTTCCACCTGAAACCAAAAAGGCCTTTGGGCGCGGAAGACAAAGTGGGTCTTTAGAACCAACCATACAACCCAACCTTTCGGAATTCAGGAGTATAAGTCAGGAGATGCTGAAATCAGTTCTGATTACTCCTCGTCCAGTGTCACCTGCAGAGAATAGCACTGTCACATGGAGAAGGATTGTTGCAG
Source organism: Esox niger (assembly GCA_016801105.1). Classification (NCBI taxonomy): domain Eukaryota; kingdom Metazoa; phylum Chordata; class Actinopteri; order Esociformes; family Esocidae; genus Esox; species Esox niger. Next base: position 81,674 of record JACXGJ010000118.1, on the reverse strand, counting down.
AGGCTTCTCTACCCAGCAATTTGTCTACAAAAGCAAATCACACTGATATCCCTTTCACACCAGCTGATGGCAAAGCTTCTAACCAGAGACAAAAAGAGAGTAAAAATGTGACAAAGACTTTGACAGAGGCTAGACACGTTGTTGAGAAGGGGGATTTGGTTTTACCTGAAGTAAAGACATTACCAGTGGATAAGGAGATACACACCAAAACAGAGTCAGAAAACAAAATGGACACAGGAACCGAAATAGAAGATGTGGATGACCTCAGTGGTAAGGTACCAGAGACAAAGGATGTGGATGTTGCCCACAGCAAGTTGGCACGTAATAGAACACAAGTCAACACAAAACAGCTCAAAAACATTGGGGGAACTGCAAAAAACCAAGCTGTCCCTGAAGCAGATATAACTGAGCTTATGTCTCCGAAGCAGAGAGGATCGAAGCATAAACTGTCCCCTACCCCGCTACCTTCTGCCCGCGTGCCAGGTAAAGTACACAGCATGTGCCCTTTGGCAATGTACCCTCACAGCATGCAGAGGGCAGCATGCACCCTTCTGGGTCTCTGTGGCTCGGGTTTTACTTTTGTTTCCTCAGAGAGCAGAGAGGTCAAAAGGTCATCTCAATGGCAACAATTGAGGTGAAGCCTCAACCACTGAAACAGCATCTGTCTCTGAGTCCAAGATGAACACCCTGTCCATTCTTGTCATTTCAGCCAATCATCAACCAAGACCCACTCTCAGAGAGCAAATGACAACCTACAGGCCAAGGCTTCGAGGGCAACAGGTAAAATATGCCTTTCAGAGAGATTCAAATCACACAAAAATACTTTAGGTATATTAGCTGTCTAAAGCATGATGTGCAATGTTTTTTTACAATGTTTAGGTCTTTGACTGAAATAAAAAATAAATCATACTAACGAATGTCCTTGAATGGATTATGTCTTACATTTAAATGTTACGTAACAAATCCATACTGAAACGAAAGAACTCTGAATACACGTGAAAATACTGTTGGTTTGCTACCTTATCCAATCCATTGAACACCATACACACAATGCAAGCCAAAAACATAAGAGCAAAAAAAGACTATTCAGGGAACCACCAGACGTTTCACAATTGTGTTATAGCCCTAAGTTAAATCCGTTGTGCTAGTTCTGGAATATTTCCAATGCTTAGAACGGCTAGGGGTCCCCGAAGAGAAGTTTGAGAATCATTGGAGTATTGCTCAAGAATATCTTCAACGCAATAATGCTGCGGCGTTATGAAGGGCTATCTATTCTCAGTGCAGGATGTTCAGCCACTTATCCACTACTGCAAGCCAATAGTGGCTGAAGATCTGGTGTAAATGAGTTTACTTGAAGCTTATTGAATTATGCCAGGGTGTTGCTGAAGGAATTGGGTCATTCACGTCCACTACAAAGGCCTTACGCATGGGGCTTGGCCTATTATGCTGCATGTATAGAGAGAAATTACCCATATTGAAAGAGGGAGTGAAAATGCAGGAGGGAGGGATGATGCTGTTCATCATTCTGTGTAGCCAGCAATAAATGAAAGTTCAACAAAGCTAGACACTTGCCTCCTCCAGTGGCTGTTTTTGGAATTGCAACTTCTAAGTACTCTACCTGTACATTAAGCAGTGGACACGGATATTTTACTTCAATATCTTTAGCATTTTTTTCATTATTCCACTGGTGACACAATCCCAAAGTTTCAAAAGTCACATTTTCAAGAGAAAGAAAATCTTTGAAACTTGATTGGTGATATGCAATTGTTTTTATTGTATAATAAGCGTTTTGTTACTTGAAATAATAAGTAACAAAACGCTAAAAGATACTTGAGTGAAATTTCCCTTTCATTTTCCCTTTAATTTAGATTTTCTTTTAAACCCAATTAGTATTTTGAATGGAATAGAGAAATGGGATATTTGTCAATTGCACAACAAGTGTAACCAAAATAGAGTTTCAAATAATTCTTATGAATTCAGAGAATAAAAAGAGTGTATTATTTTTTTGCCAGGGACTTCAAGGCCCACCGGGTTTGACTGGACTGCCTGGGCCAAAGGGGGATAAAGTATGTGTTCACACAAAATCGAATGTATTCATAAGGGACATATGATCATCTTAATGGCTTTCTATCACTGGAAACTATGTATTATTTATGCTCAGCAGATTTCTATTTATACATGAAAGTGGGCTTGCCCATGTGACCATTTTGTGGAAACCCATAAAACACAGCAGTGTATTTTGTGACAGGGCTACGCTGGTGGGATGGGCCAGACTGGACGCACAGGCTACCGAGGCCCAATTGGCCCACCAGGGATGCCTGCCATCATAGTGTTCAAAACCTCTGAGGACGAGTGGGGGGATTTCAAGGTGCTGTTTTACTAGTTCTCATATTGCACACCAAAAGCTCTGTCAGTGCATGTTTGGTTGGGTAAATTATTATAAATGTGATTATATTTCACCATACCACCTCTAGTTATATGCCCGGACTTGTGATATGTTAGTGACCCATCAAAAGTTTTATGTGCTGTTCTCTTCCAGAAAAAGAAATTCTACAAAAAGCTAGTTTCAACTTGGCCGGTAGGTGATCTAGGCTCTATACACAGCGAGATTGTGTTATTGGATGCAGCATAGCGACCAAACCTCGTAGGAGTCTAGATCACTGTCTGTTATTCTTTCAAATGCTTTTTTATAATAAAAGCCACAGGGTGAAAAATACAATTAAACAAAATGGTGCAGAAAATGAACAATCAAAATGAAAACGTAAAAAAAAGCCTGACAAAAAAATGAATGAATCACAACATGCCACAGTAACCGTCGCCCACCCAGGGGTTAATGAAGCATATCAAATCAACTGTATAAAATCAGATTAGAAAATAGATCATTTTATTTTTTTAAATAGTTTCACAGACTGTCCTGTACATCATTTAGAGTGTTGGTTGTTTATCCTCAGAGATTGAAGGGCCCTCCAGGACTTCCTGGAGCCCCCGGAGATCCTGGACCTCCTGTGAGTATTAGTTGTAATCCCATTACTCGCAAATGGACAACCCAAACCAACACCTGTCACACTCAACACATGTTTACTGATGGCTGAGGTTGTTTTTATTCCAGGGACCACCGGGAATCACTGGAAAACAAGGAAAGAAAGGAGATCGAGGGAAAATCGTAGGTATCTCAGTTTTATCTGAATTTGATTGCTGTCTCGGGCGAGACATAGCTTGCATGCATGTGAGTTGAAACCCATTCAATATTGGACACGTGAGTGGAAACTGGTAGTGCCATGTGCCCTTTGTAATTTGAGTGTGGAGATTGCAGAGCGAGGATTGTGGGTTCAGTTCCCTAGGGGGACAAGTGCAAATAAGTAAGAAATTATATGAACTAACTAAAGTAATTTATTTGGATCGGAGAGTATGCTAACTGATGGAAATGTGATTAGCTCATTTTATTATACATCCTTTACAACCGACAGCTCCAACAAGACCACAGCATCAGTTACGTCTGCCTATATGTTTGAATGTCAACATTAAATTCTATTACTTTGACTCAGATCTAAAAGCACGCATGGCATTGAGGTGATGCTAACCCACCTGCTGTTTCCATTTTCCCTCCTCTGCCATCCCAGAGTGTTAATCACACTTATAATAGGATTTCTGTAAGATGAGTGAAATGACTGCTTCCACACCACAGTATCATAGCAACACCAACGTCAGGCCAGAGGCCAACACTGCTCTCATTAGAATGCACTGGAGATCTGAGCCTAAAAGCTACATACTGCTTCTGCTTTCAGCACTTTGGTCTGTAAGGCAGCAGTGCCATCAAGTATATGAGAAATTCTTGTGAGTGCCTGGAGTGTCACTGAGTCACCACACCTTAGAGCTGGACCTCTTTTTCAGTGATTAGCTGTCAAACGCAGAGATTTATTAAGGTTTTATAAAATGTTTAGGAGCTTTTGCAGCTAATTTCAGTTTTTGTCTTTCTGTTCAATTTAATAGAGAAACATTTAACAATTTTATCCTTGATTGTGCAAAGACATTTTTATACTTTTATATTGATTTAATTTTAAAAACATATATTCAGCACAGAAGTGATGCTCTTCCAAGCCGTCCCATTCATCTGAAATGCATCACTGCTAGTTGCTCTTTTTTTCCTGGCACACTGAAACTGCTGTGATGCCCAGCCGTGCCAGGCTGTCTCAGACAGACGGTGGCAAAGCTGGCGCCACATAGGCCAGCAGACTGGGCAAACTGTCTGCAACCGAGTGCCAGTAAACATAGCAAACAGTCTGAAAGAACAACTTACACCACAGTGTTACCTCAGCTAATCTTTAGTTGAGATGCCTAAAGATGTTTTTGTGATTGACCATAACACAACTCTAAGGGTTTTTATCATTTACTGATGGCAATTCACTCTTGCTGGTGAGACATTGTACCCTCACATTGTCTCTGCTTCTTAGAACAATTAACCTTGCCCAACAACACCACTTGCTGGCTTATAAAAGGCAATAGTTCCATTTGTAAGAGAAAGCATTGTCATCAATGTGCCACCCATAGGAGTCGTTAGCTGAACATCTGACATTATAATAATTTTTACATTACATCAGTTTTATCTAAGTTCTGCCAAAGTTCTACACATTGGTTGAGCCTTATCTTATATCTCTGGCCCAGAGAGAGTTTCTCATATTGTGTGAATCGAAAATAGTATTTACATATTATGTAAGTGTTATTCAAATAACTTTGTGATCAATCAATCAATCAATCAATCAAATTTATTTTATAAAGCCCTTTTTACATCAGCAGTTGTCACAAAGTGCTTTCACAAAACACCCGACCTTAAACCCCAAGGAGCAAACAACAGTAGTGTTGAACTTCAGTGGCTAGGAAAAACTCCCTATGAGAGCCGAAATTTAGGAAGAAACCTAGAGAGGAACCAGGCTCCGAGGG